>SMDT01000507.1:0-164288 GCA_005392925.1 Aquilaria sinensis | reverse complement strand
GCCCAATCCTTTCTTGTTCCATTGACCATCTTTTCAAGAATTTGTTTGACTTCTTGGTTGGAAACCTCCGCTTGGCCATTTGATTGTGGGTGATAAGGAAGAGCCATCTTGTGTCTCACACCATACTTAGCCATCAATTATGCAAAGATCTTGTTGCAAAAATGGACCCTCCATTACTCACTATAGCTCTTGGAGTCCCAAAGTGGGAGAATATGTTCTTTTGGAGGAATTTGACCACCACCTTGGCATCATTTGTAGGTGTGGCAATGGCTTCAACCCACTTAGAGACATAATCCACCGCCAATAATATATAGGAGTAACCAAAAGAAGGTGGGAATGGTCCCATAAAATCGATACCCCACACATCAAATATCTCAACCTCCAAAATATTAGTAAGTGACAACTCATGTCTTTTAGAGATATTTCCTATTCTTTGACAATTATCACAAGTCTTCACAAAAGCATAGCAATCCTTGAAAATTGAAGGCCAATAGAAACCCGATTAGAGTACCTTAGCAACGGTTCTTGTTGGTCCAAAATGCCCACCATAAGGAAATAAATGGCAATGGTGGATAATATCCGACACTTTCTCCTTAGGAACACACCTCCTAATGACTTGATCGGCACATCTCTTGAATAGCAAGGGCTCATCCCACAAATAGTATGATTCCCAGCAGCATCTTCGTCGGGTGACATTATGACTTCGGGAGGGACTTCCTGAGAGGGAGAACGTTTGGTGCAAAGGTTTCCCAGAGGAGCGTGCCTGAAATGCTCAGAAAAGAGGGTTAGGAGGTCCCCGGAGAGTTTTTCCGGAGAGGAGCCTCCGATGCCCAAGTCAGGGTCCTGAGAGGAGATAGAGGAGGAACACTAGGAGGTTAGATGGCCTTGCCTGTGTGTGTTTTTCTTTAGGGAGAGAGGGTCTGATCCCTTGCCAGGTCCTGTTTCCTGGTATTTATAGGAGTGCCCAGCCCGTTCAGATTACGACACGTGTTCGGCCGGATGTTTTCTGTACCTTCGGGCATAGGGGACAAGTAGCCGTTTATAGGCTCTTTGAGTCTTGGACTGAGACAGGTTGTGACAAGACTTGAACGGCGTCGGCGCGTCAGACCGCCGTTTGAGGCGGCGTGTAGCGCCTGTGGGCGACATGTCAGAGGCTCCTTAAATGCTCATGCCGTACTCCCGAGGTCCTTCGGGCGAGACCGTCCTTTGGTACGAATGCCCTTCTTCGGCAATCATGCCCGTAATTCACGGATTTCCCGGATTCGGGGGTTCCCCCTTCGGGGAGAGTCTTTCCTATCTGCAATAGCTGGTCTTTTATCCCCGAAGGTGATCCGTTCGGTCCCCCGAGGGAGCTGGCAACATCTCTGAAATTTCTGACGTTCTGGCCGAAATCGTGAGTTCGAGGCGTTTGGCTTCACTTCTTCCGAGGTCAGTGTTAGCGCCTCCTTCGGATGACGCCAGGTTTCCCGACAACGCTTTTGGTAGGAAGTGTGTGGTGAGAGAGGCGATAGCCCTTCGGCTATCAAGTACTATTAGACCTAGTTACCTTCTCCAGAAGCCGAAGTGGAAACTTCGGCTTGTCAGCTTTCGGAGAGGGCCCTTCGGGGACGTGGGCGTAATACCTGTGCCGAAGACGGACCTTCTGTCCGAAGAAGTAAGTTGTTCGCTCAAAGCCTGTCTTTTGGTGTCTTCGAGGTAACTTACTTCTCTCCTTTTGTAAGCCTGCACAAAGTCGCATCTCGTAACCAGGCGTGTCAGTATGGAGCGGCGCGCCCAGGGTTTAGGGGTGTCAGAAGGCGTGTCCCTCTTTCGGCGCGATGGCTGACACGTGGCAGCTTGTTAGTGGTGAGGACTGCATCGGATACAGCAGGCACGCCTTTTTACGCGCAATGAGCAGTTATGGCGACTGTTTGCCTTCGCGGAGTACTTATGACGCCGGTTCGCCTACCCCCCCCCCTCGGCCTATATATATGTTACTCCGTCATAACCTCCTTTTGCTTCTGCTTTTTCTTCCTTCCTGCTTTCTGATTCCCTCCTGTTTTTTGCGGTGGTGCTGTTTGACGGAGTTTTTTCCGGCCACTTTTCACAACGGCGACTTCAAACCCAGATTTTGCAAAAAATTCGGTGGGTTTTGATTTTCAGAATCCTTTGATTTTAAAGCTTTCCCGAAGTCGGTTTTTTCATTCCCCGAAGTCATTTTTTCATTCAAAAATGTCTTTGCCAACTGCTTCCCCTATCCCGGAAAGCTGGCGTCCCTTTATCGGTCACACTTGCTGTACGACCTCAGAAAAATTAGAAAGATGGATCGCAAAATTCTTTCTTCCTTCTTACGCCACCACCAGACTTCTTGGACCTCAGGAGGTCAGTTTTATGAACCGCCAAAATGAGGTTACCGTTTTTCGCGCCCAACTGAAGGCCGGACTTCGGTATCCTCCTTCGAGGGTGATTTGCGACTTTTGCCAATTTCATGGCATTGCCGTAAATCAACTTCCCCCGAACTCGTACTGCTACTTTAACGCCTTCCTTTGTATGTGCGGCGTTTTCAAAATAGAACCCCATTTCATTCTTTTTTTGCAGTACTATAAGCTCTATACGGTCCCGAAGGGTGGCTTTTACTTTATGCTACCTCGGGGATCGGGGAGCAAAAAGTATACGTTCACCTTCGCCACTAAGGACAGCTGGCGAGGGTGGCAACAAAAGTTTTTCTTTCTTAAGATGGAGGAGGCCTGGTCGTACGTTCCGACCAAGTGGGCTCGGGGAAAATTGGAGATGGATGTCGTAGACCCGAGGATGCTGCTGACTCCTGAGCTGGCAACCAGATTCGCGGACTTCGACAGACGGATCCGAGCAGTCTCCGACTGGGATTCCGAGGTCCCTTCACGCTCCCTCTACCCTTTCCCCATCATGTGGAAACTGATGACCGAAGAGGTCCTTCGGGAACTAGGGGTAGTGAAGGAGCATAAGACGGACCTCGGGATGCCGGCTCCTGCCATCGCCGGGAAAGACTCTTGGCTGGTGAAACTCCTTCGGAAGGAGGTTACTTACGAGGCTTTTTGTGAGAGTAAGTTATCCAAAAAATTTTGTTATGGAAACCACTTAGACTCACACTGATATTTTCCTTCTTTTTCAGAGATGGGCGACGAATCCGCTGCCTACTACAAGGCGCTCTTCCTCGGTCAAGCCGAGAAGGGCGAGCAGACAAAGAAGGCCGTCTCCTGAAGACGGAAAACGTCTGGGGCCGGGCCATCCTCGGCAAAACGGGCGAAGAAAGACGCGCCTCCTCCTCAGCCAGAAATTCCCGAGGAGGTGCGCGAAGAGCCTGACACGGCTGCTGTCCCTCCGACCGAAGTCGCTGCTGACGCCCCCCTTCGGAGTCCCACTTCCTCGGCTGCTCTTCTGGACGCCCTGGTGGAAGTCCCTTCTGCCGAGGAGCGCCGCAAGAGCAAAGGCAAGGAGATCTCTGCCGAGGGGGTCCATGACTCCGACGACGACGTTGCCGAGGTGCCGCCAGGTTCGTTTTCTAGACAAGTCTGCAATGCCTTTATCTTTTGAACTTTAAGGATTACTTGTCTTGACAAACTTCTTTTCTTTGTCGTGCAGAGGAGGTACCATCCTTGGGATGGATGGTCGAGCACGCCCGGAAACGGGCCCTTCGGGATTCCCATATCCCGAAGGGGAAAATCCCGAGGGAGCCTTTCTGGTCGTTTACGGAGGACATGAACTTGTACTCCGGCGACTGCCCGCAAATGGCCAACCAAATTTCGAAGGGGATCCTCACTGAGGCCTCCTTCAAGGCCATTTCCGAGGCGTGCCCGGACGATGAGTCCCTTGTTGCAAGGGTTTCCGAGCACGCTGCCCAGGTATACATTACGCCTTTGTTTTTTCCTTTTGATTTTTTCTAAGTACTTGGCTCATTTTTCGCTTTTCTGACTTTGTTCTTACTTCTTTGCAGCTGTTGGGGTACACCGGCCTCCTCAGAGTTCGGGCAGTGAAGCAAGCGGCCTTCCGAGTCTCGGCCTTAGATTGCATGGAAAAATCTAAGGCCATGTGCTCTGACTTGGTTGCGAAGAACAGGGAGATGGCTCTGGCTACGAAGAAGGAGGTTGCTGCCGTTCGGGAGGAGTTTTTGAAGGAAAAAGAAGAACTTTTGAAGGACTCCTCCCAGAAGATTTCTGACCTCGGCTCCAAGGTGGCGGAGCTGACTTCGGCAAACGAAGCCTATCAAAAGGAGAAGTCAGAGTCGGAGGCTCTCCTGGCGAAGGCGCTTGCTGAGAAGGCCGAGCTCCAGGCCAAGGTCGAGTCTTTGGAGAAGGAGCCAAAGAAGAAGAAGACGAAGGCACTGAAGAAGGAGATCGCAGATCTGGAGAAGGAACTTGACGCCTTAGGGGTCGAGAAGGATAAAGCCGACGAAATGACAAAGGTCGGTTTTCAAGACGGCTTTTGTCTCGCTCGGCATCAAGTCCTTCAGAGGTTCCCAGATCTGGACCTCTCTTTTTTGGAGGCCCTAAACATCCCCGAGGGGCCTCGGTGGTCTTGGTCCAAGATCGAGCACCTCAAACTGCCCTTCCCTCTTCCGGCGTCGAAGGCGGTGGACAAGGACGCAGGAGCTGGCGGTTCCCGGGATCCCGAGATTCCTTAAGTTGTTTTAGGGTCTTTTGCCTTCTTTTTCTCCTTTTTTGTACTTCTTCTTTTGGAGAGCCTCCTTCTTTGTAAGCAGATCCTTTGTTAATAAAGACTCTTTCTTTCTTTTGAAAAAATTTGGCTAAGTCTTTTGCAAGTTTTTTCCATTGTCCCGAACACGTTCGCTCAAGAGACTTCGGAAAATCATACCTACGTCGATCACCCTCGCGAAATTCTAACTTGTAAAATTCATGTTTAAGAATTTAGGCTAAGTCTTTTGTACTTAGAAATTTTTTCTAACTTGTACAATACAACTTTTCCACCAAAATCCTAAGCATAGAATTTTTTCAAGGCATCCGAATGCCATGTATTTTTTAATTCTATGCCTTCGGCGTCGCCTAGCTTGTAAACTCCTTTTCGTACTTCGGCCAGTACCAGATAAGGACCTTCCCAATTTGCGCGAAGTACCCCGTGGGATGGCCTCCGGGGTCCAAATTCAGCCTTTCAGAGAACGAGGTCTCCTTCCTTTATTCCCTTTGGCCTGGCTCGCAAATTTACAACCGCAGCCACTCTTTGCTGAAAAGCTTTTCTTCTCAGCTCGGCTATTTCTCTGTGTTCGCCGACGAGGTCAAGCTTGGTTCTCAAGCCGAGGTCATTTCCCCTTTCATCAAACACTTGCACTCGCACCGATGGCTGTACTACCTCGATTGGGATGATAGCCTCCGTACCGAAAACAAGTGAAAAAGGTGTCTCCCCTGTGGCTCTTCGGGGTGTTGTTCGGTAGCTCCATAACACACTTGGGAGCTCTCCTGGCCATTTCCCTTTTGCTTCCCCCAGCCTCTTTTTCAGACCATCTTTTATGGTCCTGTTAGATACTTCTACTTGCCCATTGCTTTGGGGGTGAGCTACTGGGGCGAAGTGCATCTTTATTCCGAGGTTGTTGATAAATTCTTGGAATCCTTTGTCTATAAACTGGGACCCATTGTCGGCTACTAGTACCTTCGGTATGCCAAATCTGCATACAATGTTCTTCCATACGAACTTCTGCACATCTTTTGCCGAGATAGTCACCAACGGTTCTGCCTCGACCCATTTAGAGAAATAGTCTACTGCGACTACGCAGAACTTTACGCCTCCAGGCGCTGTCGGGAGTGGCCCAATGAGGTCTATGCCCCAAACTGCGAAGGGCCAGGGGTAGTCAGCCGAAGTTACCAATTCCGAGGGTGTTCTTTGGATATTCGAGTGTCTTTGGCAATTACCACACTTCTGGACGAACTGCCTAGCGTCCTTTCTTAGGGTAGGCCAAAAGTATCCTTGGCGAAGGATCACTGCTGCTAGAGCGTCGGTTCCAATGTGCGAACCACAAGCGCCTTCGTGAACTTCTTCGAGGATCATTTCAGTATCCTCTTCGCCAACACACCTCTGCAGTGGATTTGCATACCCCTGTCGATATAACTCTTCTCCAATCAGGAAGAAACGACCGGAGCGTCTTCGCACTTTTGCTGCTTCGCTGGGGTCTTCGGGGAGCGCACTGGTTGCGAGATATCTTTTTATCGGATCTTTCCAGCCTTTTCCCGAAGTTACTATACTCAGCACTGCGATGCTCGGGTGGTTTAGCACCTCGGTGCATGTTTTCGATTTTGCCAAGCAATCTGCCTCGGCATTATCCCGACGAGGCACATTTTCGATTCGTACGGCGTCGAACTCTCGGATAAGCTTTGCTACCAGTTCATGGTATTTTGCCAAGGTTGGGTCCTTCGCCCCATAGTCCCCTGCTGTTTGCCGAACTACCAGCTGGGAATCGCTGTGGGCTTTCAAGTTTCTTACACCAATTTTTCTGGCTAGTCGTAACCCTGCTATGAGAGCTTCGTACTCAGCCATATTGTTGGTGACGTTAAAGCTGAACTTGATGGCCTTCATTACTTCTAGACCTTCGGGACCTCTGATAATTACCCCAGCTCCCTGGTGTTCGGACCCTGAGGCTCCGTCTACATACAAAGTCCATTCTGGCTCACCTTCGCCAGGATCCGAATGGCTATCCTCGGTGATGGGTACTTCGGCAATGAAGTCTGCCAGGGCTTGAGCTTTTATGGCTTTCCGAGGTTCATAGGTAATGTCGTGTTCGCCAAGCTCTATGCACCATTTGGAAAGCCTTCCCGAGTGATCAACTTTCTTCATGACGTCCCGTAGAGGTAGACTACTTCGGACAATGATAGGGTGAGCCTGGAAATATGGTCGTAGCCTTCTTCCTGCCAGTACCAAGGCATATATAGCTTTTTGTAGCAATGGATACCTGACTTCGGCACCGTGCAGGGACTTGCTTACATAATAAACCGGCCATTGCTTCGGCCCTTCCTCTTTCACAAGGACCGAGCTCACTGCTTTTTCTGTGACGGCGAGGTATAATACGAGGGGCTCTCCCTCGCGAGGTTGTCGCAGAGTGGGCAGACGGGTTAAGTAGATTTTGAGTTCTTCCCAGGCCTTTTGGCAATCCTCATTCCAAGGATGATCATCACTTCCGAGGTTGCCCTCCTTTTTTGCCGCCTTAGTGAGGACCTTAAAGAATGCTCGACACCGGTCTCCATACCTGGAAATAAACCTGCTAAGAGAGGTTATCCTTCCGGCGAGTCTCTGCACGTCTTTTATTGTGACCGGAGTTCGGAACTCGAGCAAAGCCTTAATTTTTTCTGGGTTAGCATCAATGCCTCTTTCTGATACCATGTATCCAAGAAACTTTCCCGAGGTTACTCCGAAGATGCACTTTTCGGGGTTAAGGCGGATCCCGAAGACTCTGAGCTGGTGGAAAGTTTCCTTTAGATCTGCGACGTGGTCGTTAGGCAGTTTGCTCTTGACTATCATGTCATCGACATAAACTTCCATGTTCCTCCCCATTTGGTCATTAAAGACCTTGCTCATCAACCTCTGGTACGTAGCTCCTGCATTTTTTAGCCCGAAAGGCATTCTGATGTAACAATACGTCCCACCTTCGGTGATGAAGGCGGTCTTCTCCTCGTCTTCAGGGTCCATCCTTATTTGATGATACCCATTGAAGGCGTCTAGGAAACTTAGGAGCCCGTATTCGGCAGTTGAGTCTACCAATTGGTCTATTGGTGGGAGAGGGTATGAATCTTTTGGGCAAGCATCGTTCAAGTTTCTGAAGTCAATGCATAATCGAAGCTTACTGCTCCCTTCTTTTGTGGCAATAACCACATTGCTTAACCATTCAGTGTACTTGACCTCCCTGATTACACCAGCGTCCAATAAGCGTTGAACTTCGGTTTTGACAAAGTTATTTTTATGGACTGAGATGCCCTGTTTCTTTTGCCGGACAGGTTTTGCTTCCGGACTTACTTTAAGGCTATGCTGTATTACGCGAGGGTCTACCCCCGGCATATCTTTCGGCGAGTAGGCAAACGAGTCTTTATTCATCAGTAGAAAGGATACAAGTTTTTTCTTGTCACCTTCGGCCAAGTTTTTTCCTATTCGGGTACTTCGGCCTGGGACGAGTTCTACTTCCTCCATTTCTACCTTCGCGGAATCTTCTGCCCCGCCCTTTTTCGGTTTTCCACCTGGCAAAGCCTCTGCCTCTACAGTTTGTGCGAAGTTGTTTGCTGGAGCTTTTCGTGCCTTGACGAACACTTTCCTTACTTCGCCCTGATCAATGAAAATTTCTGCGTCTCCATCCTTGGTGGCGAAAGTGACAGTTAAGTATCTTACATCAGGGCGAATGTGCAGATTTCCCTGTGTTTGTCTTCCAAGGATGGCGTTGTATGACGAAGGAACATCCATGACAATAAACCTTGTCATTGTGGAGGCGAATAATTCAGCTGTCCCGTCTACCGAAGTCCCTTTCACCATTAGGGGAAGATCAATCCATCCGAGGACGGGCAGTTCGGATGGTCCTACCCCGAAAGTAGGCGAAGTGACGGGCTTGAGATCGCTGTTGGATATGCCCAAGTTCGGTAGCAAATGTGAAAAGAGGACGTCAGCGTTTGATCCGTCGTCAAGCAACACTCTCTTGACGTCCCAGTTTCCTATCCTCACCATGACCAGAAGCGGATCGTCATGGGGAAAGATGACAGTGGTACCATCCTTGCGGGCCAGCTTCTTCGTCGGACTCTGATATTCCATTACTGATATTTCTCTGGCCTTCCTCTTTCTTTCCGAGGATGGAAGTCCTGTCGTAATTGTTTGTATTATTCCCGCCGGAGGTGGAGGACGCCTCTTCGGACTTCGGTTCCTCCGTCTGTCGGAATCGTAGTCCTCGTCGTCCGGCTTTCCTTCTTCCTCCTTCCTCCCTTTCGGGGAAGGCACTCGCAGATATCGCCGAAGTTGGCCTTGTTTTATCAGCGACTCTATGTACTTTTTCAATTGGAAGCAGTCTTCGGTGTCGTGGCCGTGGTCGCGGTGAAATTGGCAGAACTTCTTCATGTTCTTTTTGTTATCAGCGGTCATGGCCCTTGGCCGCTGAACCTGGGTCCCCTGTCTCTCCATCGTCATGAGGATGTTGGTCCTTGTGGTGTTCAGGGGTGTAAAGGTTGGAGGTTTCCTTCCTCTGTTTCTCCGAGGTCGTCCTGCCTGGTCGGTTGGATACCGTATTTGCTGGCTGGACCCTTCGGCGCGGGTGTGATCGGACTTCGGTCCACCCATCCTCAGTTCTTCGGCTGTCATGTGCTGCTCGGCCCTTCGGTAGAATTCGCCAATCGTGTCCAGAGGGTCCTTGGAGAATTCGTAGAATAGTTGTGAGTCCCTCCGAAGGCCCCGTGTCATAGCGAGGATGCGTATTTCGGGGCGAAAGTCTGGGACACTTAAGGCTTCTCTGTTAAACCTTTCGACATAGTCACGGATGGTCTCTCCGTTCTTCTGCGCTATGTCGAACATCTGGACAGGCATCTTCGCCGTTGGCCGACTTCCAATGAATTGCTGTGTAAAGGCCGTAGATAACTCCTGGAATTCCCTGATGGTTCCTGGAGCCAACGAATTGTACCACGCTGTTGCTGGTCCTGTGAGGGTCACCTCAAAGCATTTGCACAAGGTAGCATCATCAGCACCGTGCATCATCATGCTGCGTTTGTACTTGGTTAGATGAGCCTGTGGATCAGTTCGGCCATCATAAGTTTCCAGCCGAGGGACCCGGAAGTCACCTGGCATGGCTGCCTCAACCACTGCTCGGGTGAACGGCGACTCATCCCCACAGAAAGTTTCAGACAGCCTAGCCCAGACCGGCTTGCGAGCTACCTGTTTTTCTACTCTCTCCAACCTTGCCAATATCTTCTCCATAAGGAGTGTAGCACTAGGCTCTTCCTCCTGGTGCTTGTAGGCTTCTGGGAAGGGAGACTGGCGGCGCCTCTTCGGGGAGTGACTTCGGCGCCGAGGAGATGGGGACTTCGCCTCAGGTGATGAGCTCCTTTGGCGTGGAATTTTAGGTCGCTTGGACCCCGTTTGTCCCGTAGGTCGGGCCCCGAGTGGCATGTTTTCCGTCGAGGACTCCTCTCGTGGATCCCCGCTTCCCGAACTGCGATAGGTTGGTTTAGGGCTTTTTTCCCGAGGACGTGCTGGCGAGGGAGGCCTTTGGACCTGAGTTGGTTGTGGCCACCTTCGGTCTATTTGCTGTGTCATTTCAGCCACAACAGAGTGCTGAAAGTCGCGCAAAAAACTCATAGTTATGACTAGTGGACGCTCTTCCTCAGGCGAGGAAGTCCCTGGAAGGGTTTGCTCGGTAGCCAGTTGAGCCTCAGGTGCGGACGAGGACTTAGGAAGTCCCTTGTCCTTTGAACGCCGAGTTTCAACGACGGCGACCTGAGAGTGAGTTCCCACAGACGGCGCCAAATGATGCCCAGCAGCATCTTCGTCGGGTGACATTATGACTTCGGGAGGGACTTCCTGAGAGGGAGAACGTCTGGTGCAAAGGTTTCCCAGAGGAGCGTGCCTGAAATGCTCAGAAAAGAGGGTTAGGAGGTCCCCGGAGTGTTTTTCCGGGGAGGAGCCTCCGACGCCCAAGTCAGGGTCCTGAGAGGAGATAGAGGAGGAACACTAGGAGGTTAGATGGCCTTGCCTGTGTGTGTTTTTTCAGGGAGAGAGGGTCCGATCCCTTGCCAGGTCCTGTTTCCTGGTATTTATAGGAGTGCCCAGCCCGTTCAGATTACGACACGTGTTCGGCCGGATGTTTTCTGTACCTTCGGGCATAGGGGACAAGTAGCCGTTTATAGGCTCTTTGAGTCTTGGACTGAGACAGGTTGTGACAAGACTTGAACGGCGTCGGCGCGTCAGACCGCCGTTTGAGGCGGCGTGTAGCGCCTGTGGGCGACATGTCAGAGGCTCCTTAAATGCTCATGCCGTACTCCCGAGGTCCTTCGGGCGAGACCGTCCTTTGGTACGGATGCCCTTCTTCGGGAATCATGCCCGTAGTTCGGGGATTTCCCGGATTCGGGGGTTCCACCTTCAGGGAGAGTCTTTCCTGTCTGCAATAGCTGGTCTTTTATCCCCGAAGGTGATCCGTTCGGTCCCCCGAGGGAGCCGGCAACATCTCTGAAATTTCTGACGTTCTGGCCGAAATCGTGAGTTCGAGGCGTTTGGCTTCGCTTCTTCCAAGGTCAGTGTTAGCGCCTCCTTCGGATGACGCCAGGTTTCTCGACCACGCTTTTGGCAGGAAGTGTGTGGTGAGAGAGGCGATAGCCCTTCGGCTATCATAGTATTTCGCATCCACTAAGAACTTGTTCTTTTATTGGGAACTCAACTCCGGAGGTAATACTCCACATACCAAATAATTCACATAATCGGCAAACCAATGAGTGCTTGCTTTTACCTCTAGAAAATGTTCATTCGACAATGACTCCTTGATGAGCAATGGATGTTGCTCATTCTCCAACTCAAGTCTTGAAAGGTGATTCGCCACTATATTCTCACTTCTTTTCTTGTCTCTAATCTCAACACCAAACTCTTGTAGAAGCAAAATCCACCGAATTAACCTTGGTTTAGCGTCCTTCTTGGTGAAGAGATACCGAATAGCCGCATGGTCGATGAACATTATCACTTTTGTGCCAAGGATGTATTGCCGGAATTTATCAAGAGAAAATACCACCGCCAACATCTCTTTTTTCGTAGTGGTATAATTTTGTTGTGTCGGGCCCAAGGTCTTGCTTACATAGTAGATGGCTCGAAAAATCTTCTCTCTTCTTTGGCCAAGCACCGCTCCCACCGCAAAGTCACTTGCATCACACATAATCTCGAATGGTTGACTCCAATCCGGTGAGACAACAATGGGTGCTTCCACAAGCTTCTTTTTAATCAACTCAAATGCCTTCAAGCAACAATTATCAAACTCAAACTCGGCATCCTTCTCCAATAATGAACAAAGAGGCTTCACAATCTTTGAGAAATCCTTAATGAATCTTCTATAAAAACCCACATGTCCAAGGAAGCTTCTCACACCTTTCACATTCTTTGGCGGAGGCAATTTTTCTATGGCCACAATTTTTGCTTTGTCTACCTCAATACCCTTGGAAGAAATTTGTGTCCAAGAACAATGCCAGATTTTACCATAAAATGAATCTTCTCTATAGACAACAATGGGTGCTTCCATAAGCTTCTTTTTAATCAACTCAAATGCCTTCAAGCAACAATTATCAAACTCAAACTCGGCATCCTTCTCCAATAATGAACAAAGAGGCTTCACAATCTTTGATAAATCCTTAATGAATCTTTTATAAACACCCGCATGCCCAAGGAAGCTTCTCACACCTTTCACATTCTTTGGTTGAGGCAATTTTTCTATGGCCACAATTTTTGCTTTGTCTACCTCAATACCCTTGGAAGAAATTTTGTGTCCAAGAACAATGCCGGATTTTACCATAAAATGGCATTTCTCCCAATTACGAGCAAGGTTGGTCTCTTCACATCTCTTCAATACCTTCACTAAATTTCCCAAACAATCATCAAAGGAAGAGCCAAAAACCGAGAAGTCATCCATGAATACCTCCATAATCTTCTCTACCATATCGGCAAAGATGGCCATCATGCACTTTTGAAATGTGGCCGGTGCATTGCACAACCCAAATGGCATCCTCCTAAATGCATAAGTGCCATAAGGACAAGTGAAGGTTGTCTTTTCTTGGTCCTCCGGTGCAATGGCTATTTGGTTATACCCGGAATACCCATCAAGAAAACAATAGAATTCATGACCGGCCAACCTATCCAACATTTGATCAATGAAAGGTAAAGGGAAATGGTCCTTTCTTGTGGCCTTGTTGAGCTTCCGGTAATCCATACACACTCTCCAACCGGTGACGGTTCTAGTGGCAATGATATCCAAGTTTTGGTCCGTCACTATGGTTATCCCTCCTTTCTTAGGTACTACTTGAACGGGGCTAACCCATTGGCTATCGGAGATGGGATAAATTATACCGGCATTCAAGAGTTTCAAAATCTCCGCCCTCACTACTTCTTTCATGGTGGGATTTAACCTTCTTTAGTGTTCAACCGAGGGTGTGTATGTGTCCTTCATTCTAATCTTATGCATGCAAATGGAAGGGCTAATACCCTTGATATCACTTATAGACCATGCAAGTGCATCTTTGTGCTCCCTTAGTACCCTTAACAACTTTTCTTCCTCCAACAAGGTTAAGCATGAAGAGATAATCACCGGATAAGAATTACTAGGACCCAAGAACACATATTTCAAATCACTAGGCAACACTTTCAAATCCAAGTTTGGTGCACCTTTCTCATTCACATCAAGCATGCATAAATTCTCACATGTATTCACCAAAGTCCTATCATCCACTAATGCATTCAAAGCAATAGACATATCATCAACATCATTCCCAATAGCATCATCATAACTCAACAAAGTCATCAAGAGTGAATCATCATATAGAATTTCTTTCTTCACTTCACCAATGCAAGTATCCACCACATCAAGGAGGAAACAAGCACTAACCTCATCCGGAGCTTTAATAGCTTGGGAGATATTGAAGTCCATGCTCTCTTCATTAACCCTCAATGTTAGCTTGCCTTGCTCAACATCAATCAATGCCTTGCTAGTAGCCAAGAAGGGTCTTCCAAGGATTAAATGAATGTCCCGGTCCTCCTCCATATCAAGTACCACAAAATCCACCGGAAATACAAATTTTCCAACCTTTACAAGCACATCCTCCACCACTCCTCTTGGATATGTCAATGATCGATCGGCAAGTTGAAGACATATGGTGGATGGCTTAACTTCACCCAACTCCAATTTCCTAAAAAATGACAATGGCATAAGATTAATGCTTGCACCAAGATCACACAATGCCATATTATGAGAAGATGGGCTAATAGAACAAGGTACTACAAAACTTCCCAGGTCTTTGAGCTTTTGAGGAAGTTTCCTTTGGAGCACCGCACTACATTCTTCACTAAGCTTGACGGTCTCATAATCTTCAAATTTTCTCTTCCGTGCAATGATGTCCTTTAAGAATTTGGCATAGTTGGGCATTTGAGTTAATGCTTCCAAGAGAGGAATATTTATGTGAAGCTTCTTGAAATTCTCCAAGAATTTCCCATATTGCTCTTCAAGCTTCTTCTTTTGAAATCTTTGTGGGAAAGGCAAAGGTGGGTTGGGTGGGGCTTGTTGAACCTTAGATGGTTGCTCTTGAGGCAACTCCACCACTTGTTCCTTTCCCATTTGCTCTTCATTCTCAACCATAGGAGTGACTTGAGAAGGTCTATTCTTGTAAGGATCTTCAAGTTGCTTGCCTCCTCTAAGTTTGATAGCTTGACAATGTTCTCTTGGATTTATCTCGGTGTCACTAGGAAATTTCCCTTTTTGAGATGTCTTCACCGCCAAAGCCAATTGCCCAATTTGATTCTCCATGTTCTTGATGCTTGCACTCACATTTGCCTCCATACTAGCTAAGTTAGCACTCAAGCTAGCCATCTTGGCTTCATTCTTCTCCATTCTATCTCTTGTCTCCTTCATGAATTGCAACATAATTTCTTCCATAGAGGGCTTCTTCTCCATTGAGACTTGGTTGAAACCGGGAGGTGGTGGTGGTTGTTGCACATTCCTTGTGTTACCATAGGAGAAATTTTCATGGTTTCTCCAACTTGGGTTATATTGATTTCCCATTTGGTTGCCTCTAAACCCAAAATTCCGGTTGCCCATAAAATTTGCTTCTTCAAGCTCCATATCCATATGTCCACCATATGTGTTGGAGGTAGAGGCGGCGGCTTGCTCAATAGTTGGCTCCTTTTTGTTGGTCAACTTGGACACTTGATTCATGAGAGAAGCCATTTGTGCCGACAAGGCGGTCAATTGATCAACCTCAAGTACCCCTCTTCTTGGTTGAGCTCTTTCTCCCGGCCATTGCTCTCCATTTAGTGCCAATTGCTCTAGAATTTGGAAAGCATCACCGGCCGTCTTTGACATCAAGGATCCACCGGCCGAAGCATCAATCATAAATCTTGAAGTGGGTACTAAGCCTTCATAGAAAAGTTGGATTTGTTGCCAATCCAAGAATCCATGTTGTGGGAACTTCCTAAGCAACTCCTTGAATCTCTCCCAAGCCTCCGAAATAGACTCCATCTCATGTTGCTTGAATGTCACAATTGAAGCTCTCAAGTGGGCGGCCTTGGATGGAGGAAAAAACTTGCTCAAGAATTTTTCGGCCATTTCATTCCATGTAGCAATGCTTCCCGGTTGAAGTGATTGATACCACCCTTTAGCTTTGTCCCGGAGTGAGAAAAGAAACAATCGGAGTCTAATAGCATCGATGGAGACTCCATTAGCCTTGAATGTGTCACAAGCTTCCAAGAAATCCGCTATGTGAGTGTTGGGATCCTCCGAAGCCAAGCCTCCAAATTGGTTTTGTTGGATGAGAGAAATCAAGGCCGGCTTCAATTCAAAGTTGTTGGCTTGAACCGGTGGCCTCACAATACCCGAATAATTCTCCGTCACCAAGGGTCGGATGTACTCCCTAATAGGCCTTTGTGGATTTCTTGGATAGACTCCATCTTGATGATCCATCCCTCCATTTCCTCCATTGCCACCATTATATCCATTACCATTGAGATTATCACCTCCACCCTCCATGGATGTAGAGGTGGAACTTAATTCTCCCAAGTGTGATGTTGCTCTAAGCTCTCTAAGATGTCTTTCAATCTCCGGAATGAATGGCAACAAAGTAGAGTGTTGGGAACGGGTCATACACCAATGGTACCTATCAAAGAAATATCCAAGCACAAAGGCAACAAATAAGTAAAGAAATAAAGGTTTAGTCTAGAGTCAATCTTCTAGCAATGATATTGAACAAATCAATACAATCAGTCCCCAGAAACGGCGCTAAAAACTTGTAGTGAAATTTTGAAACCACTATCCGCAAGTGCACGGTGGACGTGTAGATAGGGTAAGTGAGTATCGTTCCCACGAAGATTGATTAAATTAATTGCCAAGTACCACTACTCAAAGTAAACTTTAGCTAAACAATCAAAGTTGGATGGAAATGTAGGCAACTCAAACAAGTGACTAAACTTAGCTAAATGGAATACTATTAACCTAGAATGCAAGTATGCAATGTAAACAAAAATTGTAGTTTTTATCAAATTATGAAAGAACACTTCCTATGGGTTCACTACTTGTCTTGATTAGTTGGTGAACTTAGGTGAGTGGATTAATCTCCAATGTATGTTGGTAAAGTTATTCAATTAAATTCTTACTTTTCTAAGTGAAAGAATTAATCCCTCTAATCTAAACTTAATAAGGATTTCCATCCGATTACAAGCTTAGAAAGAGGCATTAGAGCTCAATTTACCTTTACCTAATGACTTAGACTAATTTTCCAACAAGTCCATAGCCATTAAATTCTTCTCCTAGGTCCAATTACTTCTAATCTTTTCCAAGAGTTTAGAGGTAATTTATAGTGCAACCAATTGTGGCCATCAACTAGCTAACACAACATTAAGCTCAAGAGAAGAATAAACATACATTTAGTAGAAAACTAACATCACATAACCATGAATTCATCCAACATAATCAATCCAAGTAGCTACATCTATAGAAAGTGCAAAAGAAGACTACTCCATAACTAAATAAAACATAATCATGAAAGTAAACATAATAACATCCATGAGGAACTACAAGGAAGATGAAAGAATAAACTCAAGATGGCTAGAAGATCTTGAATCCAAAGTCTCCAAGCTAGTCTCTTTGAGCACTCCAAGCAATCTCCAAGCTAGCTCCAATGGTGACCAAGAAAAACTAAGAAAAGCTAAAAATACTAACTATAGTGGATATGGAAGAACTAGTTCCAATAAGAGAAGATGAAGATGAAGCTCCCTTCTTTTGCTTAGTTTCAGATTCTTCTACCCTTTGGAGGTGTCCCTTTCACTCACCAAACCAATTGGATAGAAATCCTTGGCCAATAGCAAGCTTGAGTTCAAATTTGAGGTAGAGGACCACGTTCTTGGGTGACTGGCGCCTAGGCCTCTAGGATGTGTTTTTTAGGCAGAGAACTTTTGTACTGTGGTGCCTAGGCCTCGCTCCTGGGGCCTAGGCCTCACAGTTATAATTTTCGTTGACTTTTGTGTTCCCGTTTTTCGTTCCGCTCGTCCAGGTGCCATTCCAATGCTATGGTCCACTTCTCCAACCTACAAAATGAAGGATCAAAGCAAGAATCAGCCAAATAATATTGAGTGGTAAGGTAGAAAATTATGGTCAAAGTTGACAAAAATTCAACATGTTTGACCACAAAATTAACATTTTCATTATTTTTAACACTTTCTGTAATCTAAAGGTCTAAAATGAAACAAAAAACTGAGATTGAGGACATCCCATGCGAAGTTTTGAGGTTAGGTCCAAAATATGACAATAATAAAAGGTTAAGGGCCACAGATGCAATTTACCTCCTAAATCACAAAATTACCTTTAAAATTTTACTTATTCTATGGTGAGCATAAGTTCACCATGGACTAGATATTTTGTTCTATTATTACTCTTCATTATATCTTTTTATCCCGAGTGTGTCCCCAGAGATGTTGCTAAAGGTTAGGACCCCGGAGACGTTGAAATCATAGTGGATGAGTTTGGACTTGATACGGGGCATTGCACATGTGGCAAGAAAGACGTCAGCAATTTCTTGACAGAGCCATTGGAAATGATGGAAAATCAAAGTCTGTTTGTATGGAAAATTTCCAAATGCAGTCCTCTTTCTCTTTTACATTAGTCACATATGCACTTAGTGTTTTTGTTATTTTTTCTCAGTCTTTAGATTAATGTGAAAATTGTGTGATGTGTCAAGGAAAAATTCAGAATATGTCAATCAAAATAATAGCTACATGAAACTCAATAATTCATTCTAACATTAAGAGCTATTTTCCAAACTAATGTAAAAATTATGAGATGTATCAAGAAAAGAATTATAATATGTCAATCAAAACATCAATTACATAAAACTCATTAACTTATTCTATCATTTAAAGCTATTTACCAGACTAATGTAAAAATTGTTAGATGCATCAACAAAAAATTTACAATATGTCAACGAGAATTACAACTACATGAAGCTCAATAATTTATTTTATCATTTGAAGTTATTTACCAAACAAATATAAAAATTGTGAGATGTGTCCAAAGAAAACTTATCATATGTCAATGAAAATAATAGTTGTAGGGTTTTGAGAGGCAAACAAGCGCAGTGGAATATAACTGAAACCCTCCAGGATCCAAATAAAACAAGGTAAACCGATTCAAAATTTTCATACCTAATTCGGTTAAGATTTTTCACCCAACTATTACGTCGAATCACAAAACCTAAATAGTTGATGTGTTTAAGCCCTCTACAGTATCCACACAAGCCTCTCGGGATCACCACGCTGCCACCACATCCAGGTAGATGTGTTTCTCTTGCGCTCGCAGTGTTAGCTTGCGTCCTCCAAAGAATGACAAGAGAAAAGTATGGCTAGAACTTTTGGGAGGCTAGGGTAAAAGTTGTGAATTTCTCACTATGTGATGTATTTATAGTGAGACTCAACTTCCAAGCCTAATGAGTTTCAAAGTCCTAATCCAATTAGGCTTTAATTTTGGGCTTAATAATAACTCAATTTTTGGGCCATTTATTAATATGAAATTATCATGAAACCATAACCCAAATAAATTAGCTCATGCACTCAAATAGTCCAAATAGGCTTTATGTGTGCAACCCAATAGGCTCATACCTTGTTGTCAATGATCATAAATCACATTTATGATCATAAGCAATGAGTAATGTCTAGCAACACATCATTGCTACGCAAGTAACAAGAATGTCGGTGATTTGACTAAACCTTTATCATCATTACCTGTATATGTCATTGTCCCTTTGTCCAAAATATCAAGACTAAGCACGAGACATGGAATGTATCACTCTCATATAGCCCAATCTTTGATTTTTTTTATTACCGAGTAGACTAACTTAAACTGATGACATTGATATCGTGTATCAACTCATCCGAGCATAGCCATACATTTTCGAAGATATCACTCCCGTTACATAGGAGGGATAGATCCCATCTTGATCATACAAAACCCTCCGCATGATATGTGATATACCCAATGACCTCCTTTAAGTTCACTCAGTTACGAGCAATAAAGTGAAGTATCAAAGTACGTAACTCACATGTAGGGAACCTTGATGACCTTAAATCAAAGGACTACATGTACATGACCACTATAAGACTATAAGAATCATTTATGACACTCATATAATGATCTATATAGTATTCCCATGGTGGGTTGGTCCAATACACAAGTTCTCTAACTTGTACCCATATGTAGACTACATATCTTATATTAGTCTCCACATATGCTAGTCTTTACGTATTATTATAACTCGTTCCACGATAATACTAAACCAATGACATTTAAGCATATCATTATTCTAGGGTTATAATTATATTTATTACGTTACACATAAACAAAACTAATGCCCTGAAGCATCTTTGTCTAATGACATGGTGAGTTCCGAGGGAGCTTCCGAGGAGGGAGAACGTCTGATGGAGAGATTCCCCAGGTGGGAAAGTACCTAAAAAGCTCAGAAAAAAACGTTAGGAGGTCCCCGGAATGTTTTTCCGAGGAGGAGCCTCTGACGCCCAAGTTAGTGTCCTGATAGTGAGTAAAGTAGGAATCCTAAATGGATATAGGATCTGGCCTGTATATGCTTTCTGCTGTGCGAGAGTGCCAATGGAGAGATCTCCTGCCAAGTCCTGTTTCCCAGTATTTATAGAAGCACCTGGCCCGTTCGGATCCTGACACGTGTGCGGTCGGATTCTTTCTGTGCTTTTTGGGCGTAGGGAACAGGTAGCCGTTTGTAGGCTCCTGGTTTTGTGGCTGAGACGGGACTTGGATGACGTCAGCGTGTCAGGCCGCCGTTTCAGGCAGCGTGTGGGCGATCTGTCAGAGGCTCCTTAAATGCTCATTAAATGCTCATGCCGTACTCCCGAGGTCCTTTGGGCGAGGTCGCCCTTTGGTACGAACGCCCTTCTTCGGGAATCACGCTAGTGGCTCGGGGAGTTCTCTAGCTCGGGAGTTCCGCCTTCGGGGAAAATCTCTCCTGCTTTCAGTAGCTGGTTCTTTTCTTCCAAAGGCGATATGTTCGATTCCCCGATGGAGTCAGCAACACATTAAGATAACCTGGCGTTTCAGCCGAAGTACTTACTTCGTCATGCTCGACTTCGCTTCTGCTGAGGTCGATGGCAATGCTTCTTTCCGAGCTACGTCAGGCTCCCCGAACAAACCTTCGGGGAAGTATATACTGGAAGAGGCGAGAGCCCTTCGGCTATCACAGGCCCCCCCTCGAAAAAGCCGAAGTGGAAACTTCGGTTTGTTCGCTTCCTGAGGGCCCCTTTTGGGCCTTGAGTGCAGTACCTGTTCCGAAGACGGACCTTTCGTCCGAAGATGTAGGCTTTTCTACCATAGCCTGTCTGTTGGTATCTTCGAAGTAACCTGCTTTCCAGCTTTTTAGGTCTGCGCCACGTCATGTGTCAGGAATAGGTGTGTCAGTCTGGAACGACGCGCCTAAGGATGAGGGGTGTCGAGACACGCATCCCCTCTTTTGGCGCGATGGTTGACACGTGGCAGCTTGTTATTGGTGGGGATTGTGTTGTAACGGCAGGCGCGCCTTTTTAGGCGCAAAAGAGCAGTTATGGCGACGTTTCGCCTTCGCAGAGCACTTATGACGCCGGTTCGCCTACCTCCCTCGGCCTATATATATGCTCATTTCGTCATTTGTCTCTTTTGCTTTTGCTTTTGCTCTGGTTTTCCTTCTGCTTTCTTCTGCTTTTCGCGGCGGTTCTTTCACCTGAGCTTTTTTCCGGTCACCTTTCACGACGGCGTCTTCACACACAGATTTCGGCAAAAGATTTGGTGGGTTTTGATTTCCAGAACTCTTTGTTTTTCAAAGTTTTCCCGAAGTTCGTTTTTGCCTTTTTCCGAACTCGTTTTTCAGCCAAAAATGCCTATTCCTGAAAGTTGGCACCCTCTTTTGTCCCACCCTTGCTGCACCACTCCTAAAAAATTAGCAAGGTGGAAGAAAAAATTTTTCCTTCCTTCGTACGCTGTTACGAGGTTGCCACGTTCTGACCATTACAGCTTCTCAAACCATAGTAACGAGATTACCGTTTTCCGAGCTCAGCTGAAAGCCGGACTTCGGTTCCCCCCTCCGAAGTTGATTTGCGACTTTTGCCAATTCCATGGCATTGCCGTAAATCAACTTCCTCCGAACTCGTACTACTATTTCAACGCCTTCCTCTGTATGTGTGGCGTTTTCAAAATAGAACCCCCACTTCATCATTTTTATGCAGTACTACAAGCTCTACGTGGTCCCGAAGGGTGGCTTTTACTTCATGCTACCTCGGGGATCCGGGAGCAAAAAGTATATGTTCACCTTCGCCACTAAGGACAGCTGGCGAGGGTGGCAAAAAAAGTTTTTCTTTCTGAAGGTGGAGGAGGCCTGGTCGCATGTTTCGACCAAGTGGGCGTAGGGAAGGCTGGAGGATGACGTCGTAGATCCGAGGATATTGTTGACTCTCGAGTTGGCTTCCGTATTCACGGATTTCGACGGACGTATCCGAGCCGTCGCCGACTGGGGTCCCGAGGTCCCTTCGCGTTCTCTTTACCCCTTCCCCATCAATTGGAGGCTGATGACCGAGGAGGTCCTTCGGGAGCTAGGGGTGGTAAAGGAGCACAAGACGGACCTCGGGATGCTGGCTCCTGCCATCGCTGGAAAGGATTCATGGCTAGTGCAACTCCTTCGGGAGGAAGTTTCTTTCGAAACTTTTTATCAGAGTAAGTTATTTTCTAGTCTCTTTGTTATAACTTCGTTTTGGATTCACGCTGATGTCTTCATTTTTTTTCAGAAATGGGCGAGGACACTGCCGCCTTCTACAAATCCCTTTTCATCGGTCAATCCGAGAGGGGTGAGCAGACGAAGAAAGCCATCTCCCGAAGGCGGAAAACGACCGGGGCTGGGCCTTCGACTAAACGGGCGAAGAAGACCATTCCATCCGTTCAGCGAGAAGCTTCCGAGGAGGCTAGCGAAGAGCCGGAAGTTGCCACCGTCCCTCAGCCCGAGGTTACTGCCGAGGTCCCTCCTCAGAGTCCTACCCCGTCGCAGGCTCTTCTGGACGCCGTGGTAGAGGCCCCTTCTGCCGAAGAACGGCGCAAAAACAAAGGCAAGGGGATCTCTGCCGAGGAGGTCTCAGATCCTGACGATGATGTGGCCGAAGTGCCAACAGGTTCGTTTTGTGATGTCTTGCCTTAATCCAGCTTTCTGTTTTGAGGTTTACTTGCCTTAATCCAGCTTTCTGTTTTGTCGTGTAGAGGAGTTGCTCACTCCGGGTTGGGCAGTTGAGCATGCAAAGAGGAGAGCCCTTCGGGACGCCCGCATGTCGAAGGGGAAAGTCCCGAAGGAGCCTTTCTGGACGTTTACGGAGGACATGAATTTGTACTCCGGAGATTGCCAGCAAATGGCTAAAGAGATCTCGAAAGGAATCCTCACCGAGGCCTCCTTTAAGGCCATTGCCGAGGCTCACCCGGGCGACGATTCTCTTGCCGCGAAGCTTTCCGAACACGCCGCCCAGGTATACTTCGCGCCTATCTTTCTTCCTTGAATTTTTTCTAAGTGTTTGGTTTTCTCTTTGTCTTAACGACCTCGCCTTTATCCTTTTGCAGCTACTGGGGTATGCCGGCTTTCTCAGAGTTTGGGTGGCGAGGCAGACGGCGTTCCGAGCTTCGGCCTTAGAAGCCTTAGAAAAAACTAAGGCCATGTGCTCGGAATTAGCTGTCAAGAATTTGCAGCTGGCCCAAGCTGCGGAGAAGGAAGTTGCCACCCTTCGGGAGGAGTTCCAGAAAGAAAAAGAGGAACTTTTGAAGGACTCCTCCCAGAAAATTTCTGACCTCGGCTCCCAGGTGGCGGAGCTGATCTCGGCAAATGAGGCGCATCAGAAAGAGAAGTCAGAGGCTGAAGGTCTCCTGGCGAAGGCGCTTGCTGAGAAGGCTGCGCTCCAAGCCGAGGTTGATGCTTTGAAGAAGGAGCCGAAGAAGAAGACGAAGGCACTGAAGAAGGAGATCTCTGATCTGCAGAAGGACCTCGAGAAGCTTGAGGTCGAGAAGGATAAGTCTGACCAGATGACCAAGGTTGGTTTTCAGGATGGGTTCTGTCTTGCTCGGCACCAAGTCCTTCAGAGGTTTCCAGATCTGGACCTCTCTTTCTTGGCGGCCCTGAACATTCCCGAGGGACCTCGGTGGACCTGGTCTAAGATTGATCATCTGAACTTGCCTTCTTCTATTTCGGCGCCGAAGGTGGCGGAAAAGGACGCAGGAGCTGATGACTCCCGGGACGCCGAGATTCCTTAGCTTGTTCTAGGATCCTTTGCCTTCTTTTTCTTCTTTTTCTTCTTGTAATTTTCCTTCTCTGTAAGCAGTTTTATAAATAAAGATACTTTCTTTCATAGAATTTTGGCTAAGTCTTTCTGTGTGAATTTTTTCGTTTCTCGCCGTCCCGAACACGTTTGCTCTCAGAGACTTCGCAAGACGATCACCAGACTTGTTTAGGCTTGGGAGTACATTGCCTTCTGCCTGAAAAAAAAACTTTTATACTTAGAAAAAATTCTTTCTAAGAAACTTTTGTACTTGGAAATTTTTGTATCTTGTACAATTTTTTCCACTAAGGGCTTTAAGCATAGAACTTTTTCAAGGCTTCCGAATGCCAAGTATTTTTTAGTTCTACGCCTTCGGCATCGCCGAGTTTGTACACCCCTTTTCGTACTTCGGCCAGTACCAGGTAAGGACCTTCCCATTTTGCGCGAAGTACGCCGTGGGATGGCCTTCGGGGGCCAAATTCAGCCTTTCGGAGGACGAGGTCTCCTTTCTTTATCCCCTTTGGCCTTGCGCGTACGTTTATGGCCGAAGCTACTCTTTGCTGGAAGGCTTTTCTTCTCAGCTCGGCTGTTTCTCTGTGTTCGCTGACGAGGTCCAGCTTGGTTCTTAGGCCGAAGTCATTTCCTCTTTCATCAAACACTTGTACTCGCACCGAAGGTTGTACTATCTCTATTGGGATGATGGCCTCTGTTCCGAAAACAAGCGAAAAAGGGGTTTCCCCTGTGGCTCTTCGGGGTGTTGTTCGGTAGCTCCACAATACACTCTGGAGTTCGCCTGGCCATTTCCCTTTTGCTTCCCCTAGCCTCTTTTTCAGACCATCTTTTATGGTCCTATTAGATACCTCTACTTGGCCATTGCTTTGAGGATGGGCTACTGGGGCGAAGTGCATCTTTATTCCGAGGTTGTTGACAAAGTCCTGGAACCCTTTGTCTATAAACTGGGATCCATTGTCGGCTACCAGTATCCTCGGTATGCCAAATCTGCATACAATGTTCTTCCATACGAACTTCTGCACTTCTTTAGCTGAGATAGTTGCTAATGGTTCTGCCTCGACCCATTTAGAGAAGTAGTCGACTGCGACTACGCAAAACTTTACGCCCCCAGGTGCTGTCGGGAGCGGCCCGATGAGGTCTATGCCCCAAACTGCGAAGGGCCAGGGATAGTCAGCCGAAGTTACCATTTCCGAGGGTGCCCTCTGGATATTAGCGTGTCTTTGGCAGCTGTCACATTTTCGGACGAACTGTCGGGCATCCTTTCTTAGGGTAGGCCAAAAATATCCTTGGCGAAGTACCACTGCGGCGAGGGCGTCAGTTCCAATGTGTGAACCACAAGCGCCTTCGTGAACTTCTTCGAGGATCATTTCAGTGTCCTCTTCGTCAACACACCTCTGTAGCGGATTGGCGTATCCCTGCCGATATAACTCTTCTCCGATCAGGAAGAATCTTCCGGCGCGTCTTCGCACCTTTGCCGCTTCATTGGGGTCTTCGGGGAGGGCATTGGTTGCGAGGTATCTTTTTATTGAATTCTTCCAGCCTTTTCCCGAAGTCACTATGTTCAGTACTTCGATGCTCGGGCGGTCTAGTACCTCGGTATGCATTTTTGACTTTGCCAAGCAATCTGCCTCGGCATTATGTCGCCGAGGCACATTTTCGATTCGAACGTTGTCGAATTCTCGAATGAGCTTAGCCACGAGTTCGTGGTATTTTGCCAAGGTTGGGTCCTTTGCGCCGTAGTCTCCTGCTGTTTGTCGAACTACCAGCTGGGAGTCACTGTGAGCCTTCAAGTTTCTTATGCCAATTTTCCTGGCCAGGCACAACCCTGCTATGAGAGCTTCATACTCAGCCACATTGTTGGTGGCGCTGAAGCTAAACTTGATGGCCTTTATCACCTCTAGACCTTCGGGTCCTCTGATAATTACCCCGGCTCCTTGGTGTTCGGAACCTGAGGCTCCATCCACATGCAGCGTCCATTCTGGCTCATCTTCACCGAGGTCTGGATGGCTGTCTTCGGTTATGGGTACTTCGGCGATGAAGTCTGCCAATGCTTGAGCTTTAATGGCTTTTCTGGGCTCGTAGGTAATGTCATGTTCACCCAGCTCTATGCACCATTTGGAAAGTCTTCCCGAATGATCAACTTTTTTCATAACATCCCGTAGAGACAGACTACTTCGGACGATGATGGGGTGAGCCTGGAAGTATGGCCGCAATCTTCTTCCTGCCAGCACCAAGGCATATATGGCTTTTTGGAGTAATGGATACCTGACCTCGGCGCCGTGCAGGGATTTGCTTACGTAATAAACTGGCCATTGCTTCGACCCTTCCTCTTTCACAAGGACCGAGCTTACTGCTTTTTCTGAAACAGCGAGGTACAGGATGAGGGGCTCTCCTTCGCGAGGTTGTCGCAGAGTAGGCAGTCGAGACAAATAGATTTTAAGTTCTTCCCAGGCTTTTTGACAATCCTCATTCCAAGGATGGCCATCGTCCCCGAGGTCATTTTCTCTTTTTGCTGCCTTAGTAAGGACTTTGAAGAATGCCCGACACCGATCTCCGTACCTGGAGATGAACCTGCTAAGAGAGGTTATCCTTCCAGTGAGTCTCTGCACATCTTTCACTGTGACGGGAGTTCGGAATTCGAGCAGAGCCTTAATTTTTTCTGGGTTAGCATCAATGCCCCTTTCTGATACCATGTACCCCAGAAATTTTCCCGAGGTCACGCCGAAGACGCATTTTTCGGGGTTAAGGCGAATTCCGAAGATTCTGAGTTGTTGGAAGGTTTCCTTTAGATCTGTGACGTGGTCGTTAGGCACCTTACTTTTGACTATCATGTCATCAACATAGACTTCCATGTTCCTCCCTATTTGGTCATGAAAGACTTTGCTCATCAGCCTTTGGTAGGTGGCTCCTGCATTTTTGAGCCCGAAGGGCATCCTAGTGTAACAATATGTTCCACCTTCGGTGATGAAGGCAGTTTTCTCTTCATCCTCGGGATCCATCCTTATTTGATGATACCCACTGAAGGCGTCGAGGAAGCTTAGGAGCCCATATTCGGCAGTTGAGTCGACCAACTGGTCTATCGGTGGGAGAGGGTAGGAATCTTTCGGGCAGGCATCGTTCAAGTTTCTGAAGTCGATGCACATCCGGAGCTTACTACTCCCTTCTTTTGTAGCAATGACCACATTGCTTAGCCATTCGGGGTACTTGACCTCCCTAATTACATTTGCGTCCATCAAGCGCTGTACTTCAGTTTTGACGAATTTACTTTTGTGGACCGAGATGCCTCGTTTCTTTTGCCGGACAGGTTTTGCTTCCGGACTTACTTTAAGGCTATGTTGTATTATGCGAGGGTTTACCCCTGGCATATCCTTTGGCGAGTAGGCGAACAGACCTTTATTCATCAGTAGAAAGGATACAAGGTTTTTCTTGTCACCTTCGGCCAAGTTTTTCCCTATTCGGGTATTTTGGCCTGGGACAAGTTCTATTTCTTCCGTTTCTACTTTTGCGAACTCTTCCGCCCCGCCCGTTTTTGGTTCTTCGGTCGGTAGAGTCCCTCCTGCTGTGGTTTGTGCGAAGTTGGCTGCTGGGGCCTTTCGGGCTTTGACAAACACCTTCCTGACCTCGGCTTGGTCGATGAATATTTCGGCGTCTCCATCCTTGGTGGCGAAGGTGACTGTTAAGTACTTCACATCTGGGCGAATGTGCAAATTCCCTTGTGTTTGCCTTCCAAGGATGGCGTTGTACGACGAAGGGACATCCATGACGATGAACCTTGTCATTGTGGAGGCAAAAATTTCTCCTTTTCCGTTGACCGAACTCCCTCTCATCATCAGGGGAAGGTCGATCCAGCCGAGGACGGGCAGCTCTGAGGGTCCTATTCCAAAGGTTGGCGAAGTAACAGGCTTGAGGTCGGTGCTGGATATTCCCAAGCTTGGGAGCAGATGCGAGAATAGGACGTCGGCGTTTGATCCATCGTCAAGCAATACCCTTTTGACGTCCCAATTTCCTATTCTCGTCATGACCAACAATGGGTCGTCATGAGGGAAGATGACGGAGGAACCATCTCTTCGGGTGAGTTTTTTCGATGGGCTTTGGTACTCCATCGTTGCTATTTCCCTAGCTTTCCTCTTTCTTCCCGAGGATGGCAGTCCAGTGGTGATGGTTTGTATTACCCCCGCCGAAGGTGGGAGGCGCTTTTTTGGACTTCGGTTTCTCCTCCTGTCAGAGTCATACTCCTCTTCATCAGCCTTTCCTTCCTCCTCTCTTCTTGCCTTCGGCGAAGGCATTCGCAGATAGCGCCGAAGTTGGCCTTGCTTAATCAGCGACTCGATATACTTCTTCAACTGGAAGCAGTCTTCGGTGTCGTGACCGTGGTCGCGATGAAACTGACAGAACTTCTTCATATTCTTTTTGTTGTCAGCGGTCATCGCCTTTGGTCGCTGAATCTGGGACCCCTGTTTCTCCATTGTCATGAGGATGTTGGTCCTTGTGGTGTTCAGGGGTGTAAAGTTCGGAGGAGGCTTCCTTCCCCTGAACCTCCGAGGTCGTCCTGTTTGCTCTGTCGGATACTTGGCTTGCTGGCTTGATCCTTCGGGGCGGGAATGATCGTTCTTCGGCCCCCCCATTCTTAGCTCTTCGGCTGTCATATGCTGCTCGGCCCTTCGGAAAAATTCACCGAGCGTGTCCGGGGGGTCTTTGGAAAACTCATAAAACAGCTGTGAGTCCCTCCGAAGGCCCCGTATCATGGCGAGGATGCGTATTTCTGGCCGAAAGTCTGGAACACTTAGGGCCTCTCCGTTAAATCTTTCGACATAGTCACGGATGGTTTCCCCGTTCCTCTGTGCTATGTCGAACATCTGTACTGGCATCTTCGCCGTAGGACGACTTCCAATAAACTGCTGGGTGAAGGCAGTGGACAGCTCCTGGAACTCTCTGATGGTTCCTGGGGCCAGAGAGTTGTACCATGCTGTAGCAGGGCCGGCAAGGGTGACCTCGAAACATTTGCATAGGGTGGCATCGTCAGCCCCGTGCAACACCATGCTCCGTTTGTACTTCGTCAGATGGGCCTGTGGATCTGTTCGGCCATCGTACGTTTCTAGCCGAGGTACCCGGAAGTCACTGGGCATGGCTGCCTCGACTATTGTTCGGGTGAACGGTGACTCATCGCCACAGAAAGTTTCAGATAGTCTGGCCCAGACAGGTTTGCGGGCTACCTGTTTTTCCACCCTTTCCAACCTCGCCAGCATTTTCTCCATGAGGACCACAGCACTAGGTTCTTTTTCTTGGTGCTTGTAGGTTTCTGGGAAGGGAGATCGTCGACGTCTTTTCGGGGACGGACTTCGCCGCCGAGGAGACGGTGATTTCGCCTCAGGCGACAGGCTCCTTCGGCGTGGGGTCTTAAGTCGTTTAAGTCCCACTGGCCCCTTAGACCGTTCCCCGAAGGGCATGTTCTCTGTCGAAGACTCCTCACGTGGATCTCCGGTTTCCGAACTCCGGTGGGGGGATCTAGGACTTTTCCCCCGGGGAGGTGCTGGCGAGGAAGCCTTCTGGGCCTGGGCCGGTTGCGGCCATCTTTGGTCTATTTGTTGTGTCACTTCGGCCACAATGGACCGTTGTAAGTCGCGCAGAAAACTCATGGTTACGACCAGAGGACGTTCTTCCTCCGACAGAGAAGTCCCTGGAAGGGGTAGCTCGGTAGCTGGTTGGACTTCGGGCGCGGACGAGGACTTCGGGAGTGCCTTGTCCTTAGAACGCCTAGTCTCAACGACAGCCACCTGAGGGTGGGTTCCCACAGACGGCGCCAAATGATGCCCTGAAGCATCTTTGTCTAATGACATGGTGAGTTCCGAGGGAGCTTCCGAGGAGGGAGAACGTCTGACGGAGAGATTCCCCAGGTGGGAAAGTACCTGAAAGGCTCAGAAAAAAGCGTTAGGAGGTCCCCGGGATGTTTTTCCGGGGAGGAGCCTCCGACGCCCAAGTTAGTGTCCTGATAGTGAGTAAAGTAGGAACCCTAAATGGATATAGGATCTGGCCTGTATATGTTTTCTGCTGTGCGAGAGTGCCGATGGAGAGAGATCCCTTGCCAAGTCCTGTTTCCCAGTATTTATAGAAGTACCTGGCCCGTTCGGATCCTGACACGTGTGCGGTCGGATTCTTTCTGTGCTTTTTGGGCGTAGGGAACAGGTAGCCGTTTGTAGGCTCCTGGTTTTGTGGCTGAGACGGGACTTGGATGACGTCAGCGTGTCAGGCCGCCGTTTCAGGCAGCGTGTGGGCGATCTGTCAGAGGCTCCTTAAATGCTCATTAAATGCTCATGCCGTACTCCCGAGGTCCTTTGGGCGAGGTCGCCCTTTGGTACGGACGCCCTTCTTCGGGAATCACGCTGGTGGCTCGGGGAGTTCTCTAGCTCGGGAGTTCCGCCTTCGGGGAGAATCTCTCCTGCTTTCAGTAGCTGGTTCTTTTCTTCCCGAAGGTGATATGTTCGGTTCCCTGAGGGAGTCAGCAACACATTTAGATAACCTGGCGTTTCAGCCGAAGTACTTACTTCGTCGTGCTCGACTTTGCTTCTGCCGAGGTCGATGGCAATGCTTCTTTCCGAGCTGCGTCAGGCTCCCCGAACAAACCTTCGGGGAAGTATATACTGGAAGAAGCGAGAGCCCTTCGGCTATCAAAAACAACAAACATAATCATTTGTTTAAAGTCTTAACAAAATATCATGATTTAATGTGCAAAAATACAAACATCTCATAATTGCCTTTTGGGCACAACACTAACAATAATTACATGAAACTTAATAGCTTATGCTATCATTTTGAGCTATTTGCTAGATATATGTGAAAACTGTAAGATATGTTAAGGAAAAGCTCACAATCTGCCAATGCAAAACATTTGGATGAAAACTTAATACTCTATTTTATCATTTAGAGCGATTTAAAGGGATACTATAAAAAGTCTGACATATGTCAATGTAAAATTCACAATCTGTCAAAGAAAACAATAACTATAATTTTTAAATAAAGCGACAGGATCATCTTCTTGCATGCGTTTATTTTTGTTTTTGTTACTGAATTGCTATAACAAATGAAACATACACTCCATAAAGTAATATAGTTTTTATTAACATTTTATAAATTTTTTATCGACATATCTCTTTGAGTTGTAATACACTCCATAAACATACGCTCTATAAAGTAATACACTCAACTGAAGTATTTGGTGGGATACTCTAGGCCTTTAGAAATAGCTACACTTGAAATCAAATACAAAGTTAGGGTCTTTGAGTTGTGTGTTTAGGAAAAACCTTTTGATACTTAAATCAGTAGATGCTAGAAAAAGACATCTAGCTTAGTGAAAAGTGTAAGCTAGTCAAGATAACTTATCTCTCTCTTCGTGAAGCCGACCTTTTATAGGCTCTTCATACATGGTGGTAATGAGGTAAACTTCTCCCATTAGGTGATCACCGCCATGATCAAGGGAGTTCCCTGTCATCATGTTTTTTCCTGGTTAACGGTCCACGAGCCATGTTTCAATATATGCTCTCAAGCCTAACCCATAATGGAAACTCCAATGGGCCTTCCAATTAGTAGGCCAAAACCTAATATAGTATCAATTTAAGTTTTATTTTAAAAATATTATACCAAAAGAGTAATTTTTTTAAAAAAATCTAAACAAGCTCAGAAAAAGTAGCATCACATAATTAACAAAATCATTTTTCTTTACTGCCCCATTGAGTTTTCCTGGTTTTGGAAAAGTTACTTTTTTCTCAAAACCAAATAAAGGTTTTAGTTAAGGCACTTAATGACTTAATCAAACTAGAAAAGTTTGATTATCAAACTGGCATAAATATAAATTTGATGAGCTGATAAGAATATGCTTTAAATTTGATGGTCAATGGCCATCCTATATCATGAGCCTTTTCTTTCACTACTTAAATAAGAATAAATTATATGGATAGTCCATAATCTTTCATTATCACTCTGTTTTAGTTCTTAATCTATTAATTTTGTTTTTGGCCATAAACCTATTAAAAATGTTTTATTATGAATTTTTTTAACTCAAATTTTTTTTTATAATAACTTTTTAAATCATAATTTAAACTATTTGGTAATTCTATAAAGAAAACTACTCAGTAATTAACTTACAATAAATTTTGATTTGTATAATAGTTTTTTATAGTTAATTGATGATACAAAGTACCTTTTTTTCTCTCTACGAATTGAAATTATTTCATTTAGGAAGAAAACTACTAATTTAAGTTGTTTCTTAACTATCAAAACATTGTTAAACAAATTAAATTTACTGGAGGATAGTTACTGAATATTTAAATTATAATTTCAAAAGTCTATGTATGTAGACAGTTATTTAGAGTTAATAGATTTCATTCGTTAAGAGACCAAAACAAAACATTTTCAACATTCAATAGGTTAAGGTCTTAAACAGAACAATAGTTAAAGGTTAAAGCCCATCCATGCAATTTACTTACTAAAATAAATACAATTTAGTAGTCTTATAGCCTAAAGTATTTTTTTTTCCTTTAAAAAAACCTTTTATAAAATAAATTATATTTAATTTCTACTGATAAGTGCATAATGTAACAGACAAAGTCGTTGACTTTTTGGTGACTTTAAACATCAATTTCTATAATTTCATCCCACTTTTCTCAATTTTTCTTGTTTTGTTTCACCTCTATATAAGTGGGAATGCATTGCGGATGTGTCGGGATAAAGCGGGATCAAGCAAAACAAAAGTTGGGCATGCAAGGATCAAGCTGAAGGAAAGGCGTGTTGCCAGGTATATGATTGCTCTGTCAATTTTTGTCACATTGGCAACACGTAGCTACCAACTTAATGTTAGTGTTGTGCCCAAAAGCCAATCATGAGATAATTGTATTTTTGCACATTGAGTCATGATATTTTATTAAGGCATTAATCCAACAATTATGTTTGTTATTTTGTTTCTGCGTAACTTAACAAGCATAATCGTAACCCTAGAATAATGATATTCTTAAACGTCTCTGGTCTAGTATTATTGTGGAGCGGGTTGCAATAATACATAACGACTAGCATATGTGGAGACTAATATTAGATATGTAGTCTACATATGGGTTCAAGTTGGAAAACTTGTTTACTGGATCGACCCACCATGAGAACACTACATGGATCGTTATATGAGTGTCATAAGTGATTCTCATAGTGATCATGGTATATGTAGTCCTTCGACCTAAGATCATCAAGGTTCCCTACATGTGAGTCACATACTTTGATACTTTCCTTTGTTGCTCGTAACTGAGTGAACTTGAAGGAGGTCATTGGGTATGTCACATATCATGCGGAGGGATTTGTATGATCAAGATGAGATTTGTCCCTCTTATGTAACGGGAGTGATATCTTCGGGCCCCTTGATAGAGTAAGACTTAGAAAAATGCATGGCCATGCTCGGATGAATTGATATACGATATCAATGTCATCAGTTTAAGTTGGTCTACTCGGTAATCAAGAAACCAAAGATTGGGCTATACAAGAGTGACACATTCCATGTCTCGTGCTTAGTCTTGATATCTTGGACAAAGGGACAATGGTATATATCAGTGATGATCATAAAGGTTTAGTCAAATCATCGACAATCTTGTCACTTGGGTAACAATGATGTGTTGCTAGACACCGCTCATTGCTTATGATCATAAATGTGATTTATGATCATTGCCAACGTGGCAAGAGCCTATTGGGTCGCACACATAGAGCTATTTGGATTATTAGAGTGCATGGGCTAATTATTTGGGTTATGGTTTCACTTTAATTTCGTATTAATAATGGGCCAAAGAGTTGAGCCATTATTATGTCCGAAATTAAATCCTAATTGGATTAGGGCTTTGAAACCCATTAGGCCTGGAAGTTGAGTCTCACTATAAATACAACTTCTAGTGAGAAATTCGCAGGTCTCCTTGCCCTAGCCTCCAAAAAGGACAGCCACACTCTTCTCTTGCAATTCCTTGAAGGACGCAAGCTAGCACTGTGAGCGCAAAAGAAATGCATCTACCGGGACGTGGTAGAAGCGTGGTGATCCCGAGAGGCTCATGTGGATACCATAGAGAGCCTGAACACGTCAACTGTTCAGGTTTTGTGATTCGACTTTATAGTTGAGTGAAAGATCTCAACCGAAAATTAGGTATGAAAATTTTCGAACACCCGGTTTACCCCATTTCACTTGGATCCTGGAGGGTTTCGGTTAAATTCCGCTGCGCTGTTTGGCTCCCGAAACCCATCACTTAATGCGCCGGGGACGCATCATCACAAATTCCCCTATTTCACTCATTCCTTATATTTTGATGGTTCCCCACATCTTCCCTCCTTGTAAGTTATCTAGGTGTAGGGGATTTTATCCCTAAAAGGGAGGTGGAACAAAAGACAAAAGAAAATTAGGGTTTTAATTATATATACCTCAATCAATGGAGGTAGCCCATCAAGATATCCCATACTCTTCTCCACTTCATCTCTTGAGAGTCACCATTGGAGGAAAGCAATGAGATTGTGGAAGGTGCCAAGGAAGAACCTAGAGGCTAAGGAGACTTAAGCATCTAAGATTCATTTTTTTGTTTCTTCTTCCCCTTTTTTGTTTCTTGTATTTTTCATGGATTGTTTGGATTTGAGTTTGATACTTGTTGCTAAAATGAACATAAAGTATATCCATCTATCTCCTTAGGATGAAACTTTTGTTATTGGTTATCTAATGTTTATTTGAGGTTTTTTTCATGGTTATTGACTACCATGTGTTGCCTATTCTTATGTTAAATGATTGTGTGTTGAATGGCCATTTCACACAAATCATAATCCTACTTTGTTCTTGAGAGAGAAATAAGGTGCTGGAAATAAAGAATAGAGTACAATGGATTTTGTACATTAGAGATAATTTATGGATTCATTAGGTGTTTGTAATGGGCTTAGAACTTAATCCATCTTAGGTTTAAACATGAGCCTAAGAAAGGCATTGTTTAATCTTGGGTGAGCAAGACTTGTCTTGAGAAAAAAGGTTTTTAAACATTGAGCCTTTTCACCACACAAAGGGCAAATACCCTTAGAGCCTCATTTGACTTGGATAGCAAGTAAAAGAGTGGAATCCTAGGGAGATAACCTTCACATTTAGCGCACCTTAGTCTCATCTTCATTAGTAACCCTTGCAATTATTTAACTTATCAACTTAGATTTCATTAGGTAGTTAATGACCTCATTCATTCTAGTTCACTGTGCTTCATACACACATCCACATAACCAACCTCAAGCCTACTTATTCCAAGAGCTTTCCTTTCTTTAGTAGTTTAGGTAGCTTGAGTGGCTAGAATTCGAGTCTTCGTAAAATCATACTATCTCTTGGGACGATACCCATATTTTCCTTTTGCACATGATGACACCATACACTTATGGGTAAATAGGGGTTATAAATATAAAACTCTTGTACTCATAACACCCACAAAATTTTTAAATTAAATTAGAAAAATACTTCGATAAGGGATCCAAATTTTTCAAAATAAACTTGAATGAAAAACATTATCTAAATGGTTTCATGAAAATGTTGAGCGGAACGATGCTAACAGTGAACAACGCGAGGTGGTTGGAGTTCAAAGATTACCGTAAACCAGTTCTAAAATGCTAGATATAACCAATTGATTCCGCATTCTAAATTCAAATTGAATCCCCGAAAAATAATAGTAGCAATCTAAAAATGAGATATTAATCCCATAATAGTTAAAAATGTGCTACAACAGTAGCATTCTAAATTCAAAGTGAATCCCAGAAAAACAACAAACTGGCATTACTGGGTTACTAGAAATTGATTTAGTTTTTGAACAACATAATAAAAAAATCCCAAACCAAAAAATCACTTGTTTTATCCCTTGAGCACAAGTTGAACAATCAAAACAACATAAATGAATGATTAATCACTAGAGAAGTCCTTAAAACTCCAAAAATAATGCCTCTTGAAAAGTTTCTCTTTTAGTGGTAGCTCCTGATGAAACTGTTTCAATTGAATACTCTAAAAACATCCAGCTACACGGGCAATGCGTCAAAGACCAATTTTACAAAGCCAAGGTGTGAATGTAGTAAAGGAGGACAAATAAGAGTACACATCCTAGACACAAAATGATGAAGAATCTAAGAATAAAGATACTAACAAATAGGATTTAAGTAATTGATTAGAATGGATGAACAGTTAGGGTTTGATGAAATTTGGGGAAAATTGCTAACAAGACTGTGAATTTGCCGAAAAAGAGAAATATGGATTAGATGAAGAAACAAAGAGGATTAAACAACAAATGGAGAGATTGCGACCTCCCATTGTGGAGAAAGAATGCTCGGTTAGCCAAGGCTATCCTTGTCAGCAGACACCTTTAATCAACATAAACATCTCAAAAATGGTGCTTATGTCACATGTTCACATGTGGATGCTGTTTGTCTCACATAGGACTAAGTTGTTCTAGCTAGTAAACTTAAGGGACTAAGACTCTTAATCTAAAAATTTAGAAGATCAAGTCGCACTAAGTCAAAGATAAAAAAACTAACTCGTGCGAGTTTGCAAAGTTGGATGACCAAAATTACAGTTCCGCAAAACAAAAAAACAAATGATACATTTGCATGAAACCAAAAACTAGTGACAAATTTCCATTAGAGTGAAAATGTTGATAAAGCCCAAAGACGTAACGGCAAAAAAACCACTATAATTTTTTGTCATAGGTAGATCAGTCACTAACATTCTCATATAAGTAGACATCTGCCACAACCATTAAAATGGTCCAACTGTGTGAGGATATTGGACATTATGATGAAATGGCAATAAATGAGACATGTATGCATGGAAAAAAATAGGATAAAAGTGTTAGAAACATAGATTATAAAAGTGTCAGAAATAGGATAAAACTTTCTTAACATACAACTATGTTCAAAATTTAAATATAAGAGAAAATCCTAATTTCAAGCACTCAATGAGCAATAGCCTTTATACCTTTATACTTCACAAGATCATCATATTGTAATGTTGACAGTGCTTTAGTTATGAGATTTTATAACCATAAGTGAAGTCCTTAAGAGCTCATTGATGTCCTTATGTGTTATAACTATCTCATCCATAATGAGATATTATATCTCGAATTTGTCAATCTCAAAGCCTGTGTCTAGAATGCTTCATAGCTCAACTTTGATTCTAACTTCATGATAGATAATACCATAATAGATTGCTTTAATTTTCTCCAAAAGATTGCTCATCTAGCAAACACAAAGATATATTTTAAAGACATTATAACAACATCTAGGCATCAGCCGTAAGTAGAATCTAGTAACGGAGCTAAATAGATATTTATTTTATACAAAGTCCTTAGTACCTTACAGGCATCAAATGACCATTTATAAACTTTCCAATGCTTTAACATAAATTGTTATGATTAATGAAAACTAATCATAAACACAATCCATTAATGAACACTTGAATGAACAAAATATAATTTGTAAATATTAGATATTTAAATAAAGCTTTAAGTCTTAATACATTCTAGTATGTCTAGTTATCAATGATGTTCTCATTACAACTATATGAGAGTGTAACATCATGAAACCTTCTTTACTACTTAATAGGGAATTTCATCATTTGTAGTCAATATAGATAGACCTATAATTTGCAATAAAATAATTTTTTTTGCAAGTACAATAACTTTCAACTTGAGTTATGGTGTATCCTTTTTCCAAATTTATACTCAAAACTCAAATGGCTTTAAATTGAAATAAGCTATATTAATTATCAGAATCCTTTTTAGAAACTAAAAATCAAAGGTTTAAGATAATTATACTTTATTAAGTGTAATAATGTTTACCTTTGTTGACATGAATGATCTTATTTTACCTTATAGCCAAAATATTGCCTTGAAGTCTCAATGACTACAATAACTTTTAGCAATTTAATAAGATCACAAACTTGTCACACAACTTTTAATTCTATCTTTACTTTCATAGAATTTAACCAAATGATAGATTTCCTTTATACTTTGACTTAAAATGAGGTTAATCATTTATAGGCCAAAACTAGATGCTAGAAATATACCAATAAGCAACTAGAAGTTCCTAATCTCCTTAAATTTTTAAGAATTACCGTTAATCCACCTAATATTTCAATTTCTTTACATAGGCGGTTAAATTCAATGGTAGTTTTATACCTTATAAGCTTCTCAATATTTTTCCTTTAAAACATCAAATGATGACATTGAGAAACTATCTTCTTCCCTTATCGAATAGACAACTTAATTAGCTCCTTTAGTTACTTAATTTTGAGCCAAACAATAAACAAAAACCCCCACAAAAAATTTAATCCTTAGGATAAACTTAAAATTTCTAGTTTTAGAAATTCTAAGATCATGCTATGAGCTATATACTTAATATTCTTATAGAGTTTACTCTATAGAAAATTATGAGTTGTTTAAACTTCACGAAAATTAGGGTAAATATTTTTAGTTGTCCCTAAACTATGCCCATGTTGCTTATTTGTCCCCAAACTATCATGTGTTGTATCACTCGTCCAGAAACTATTTAATTATTGTTATTTCATCCTGTCATCAACTAAACCGTTAAATATTGACGAAAAAGTATTGTCATATCATTTTTCCATGCTACATTAGCGACCACGTCTTTTTCCATTCATATTTAACGGTTTAGTTGAAGGCAGGATGAAATAATAACAATTAAATAGTTTCAGGACGAGTGATGCAATACATGATAGTTTGGGGACAAATAAGCAACTTGGGCATAGTTTAGGGACAACTAAAAATATTTACCCCGAAGATTATAATCTCTCTTAATTAAACAACGTAATATACTTATATGATCCAAACTCAAATTCCACCTTATCCATAACTCAATTAGCACTATGACGATAGCTTTGTTGGAATCTTTATTGACATGTATGCCATACTCTACAAACCTTCATTCTATTATGTGTTAAGTAAGCATTGCCCCCTTATTCAAGCAAGCTTGAAATTGGATATGCTTTTACAACATTTCTATGTACCTTCCTTACTCCATGTACAATGTTAATTTTCTTTTCCTTATGCTTCTCAAGTTCACCTTAATAAGCCTTAATTGTTTAAATTTTACCAAAAAATGGATAGAGTTATCATAAACATTACATGGCTATTACATGAGATAGTATATCTCCATTAAGCTAAAGTAATGAAGTAAGTGGTACATGGACTTAAATGTGTATGAATTTTAGAACTTGAGTTCCTTTAAAATCAACATCGCCATGCACTTTTAAGCAAACGGTTAAAACTAATTTTGTACAAACCACCAATTAACATTCCACCAAGAATAGGATTTTACTTTCAATAAGATATATCAAAACTTTAAGTCTCAAATAAAATCCAAAACCATATAAATTAGTTCCAATTTCTTAAAGGAATTTTTCTCTAAAGATGGAACATAAAATACACTTTAAGGTCTAAAATAATATATGGACTCAAAACCGATCCCCATATTACACTATATTCTAAAAGCTGTGAGGCTGCTACTATTTGAACTACAGTAAACTACAGTACATTTACCGTTTTGCCCCTTAATAAGTTTTTTTTTTTGCTTTAGCCCTTTTTTTTATTGTTTTTTGGATACAATTTGCCTTTTTTTTTAATTTGATCCTCTTTGTGCAAGGAGCTTAAGTTTCTGAGGACTTGTGTTGCAATTTCCAGCTTTCAATTTGTTTCATGTGTTATCTCGGTCAAAACACGGTTTCAGTCCCTAACTTTCTAATGCTTCCATTTTAGGCGTAAATTTGCATCAGTGTTATATTTTAGTCCCCAAATTTTATAACTATTTATTTAGCTCTTGTATTTGCTCTCTTGGTCCCCAAGCTTTTTTTTGTTGTTATTTTATGTACTATTTTCTAATGTAAGACATTGGTGAGCATAATTTGTTCTTTTTATCTCTAATTTTTTTGTTATTTTTTTATTTATTGTCTTCTAAAGCAAAATCTTGGTAATCATGGTTTATTTCTTTAGCATAAAGAAATAGCTTTAGACATTGAGGTTTTAATAATTGACTTAATAAAGGCTAAAAAAAAGAAATGGTTTAACTCAAAACAAAATATATCATAGTTTCCAAACTTTTTGGTCAATTTTTTTCCTTTTCTTTTTTATCTTTATTAAGTTAATGATTGAGCCTTTGATTAATTAACATAAATTAAACATAATATTGTATTTCAGTCATATTTTTTCATTATTGATGATTTAGATTCTTATAATGAGTTATTTACTTTAAAAGCTCCACGATTCAATGAAGTACTTTGATCTATAATTGCTAAAATTAAAAAATCCATTTTATAACTATGAGTCTAGATCTTCTATTTACTCTCTTGGTCCTCAAGTTTTTTTTAGTTATTTTTTATGTACTATTTTCTAAGGTAAGACATTAGTTACCATAATTTATTCTCTTTATCTCTAATTTTTTTTGTTATTTTTTTATTTACTGTCTTCTAAAGCAAAATTTTTGTAATCATGGTTTATTTGTTAGGCATAAAGAAAAAAACTTTAGACATTAAGGTTTTAACAATTGACTTAATAAAGGTTAAAAAAATGGTTTAACTCAAAACCAAATATATCATAGTTTCCAAACCTTTTGGTCAATTTTTTCCCTTTTCTTTTCTTTTTATCTTTATTAAGTTAATGATTGAACATTTGATTAATTAACATAAATTAAACTTAATATTGTCTTTCGATCATATTTTTTCATTATTGATGATTAAGATTTTTAGAATGAGTTATTTACTTTAAAAGCTCCATGGTTCAATAACATACTTTGGTCCATAATTGCTAAAATTCAAGATAGATTTTTCTAAATAAATTTATAAAGAATATTAAAAATTGGAATTTGATTTAATACGAGATGAAATTTTTTAGTGAATTATTTTTAAAAATTTTACCCATCAATTCAAAACATGTACAATGTTATGTTTCATATTCATTTTCAATTTTAACAATTATGAATCGATGGATCGAATTACTTTATTAAACTATAAAAAATTTGAGTGAATTTTACTAAATAAATTTCTTATCGATATTAAAAATTGAAATTTAAATTAATAAGAGATGAAATTTTTTAGTAAATTATTTTTTGATGACAAAAAATATTTATCATTTTGAAGCACATGTAGTGTTTTGCTTTATAGAGTTATGTTTTGATCACAATTAATCATTCTAATGATAAGAACATAACATAAAGAAAACCCAACCCAAAATTAAAATGAAGCAAAATTTAATTGATTAACATCCATTTATGAATGAGAATTTTTTAATTATTTATTATTGGCATTTTTTTTAATGTCAAAATTTGTCAAGAAAAAATGCCCGCTACAAAGTGTGGCTAAAAAAATATTGCTATATTCTAATTACCGTTTTATCTACAGTAAACTGTAGTATCTTTCTGCTTTTCTACAGTAAACTGTAATATCTTTCTGCTTTTGCCCCTCGGTGTTGAGCTGGGTTATAGCCCTGTTGTTTCCTTTTATTCTTTTTTTTTATGTTGGGCTAGGTTGCTTCTTTTGGGAAGTTAGTGAAATTTTTGAATGAAAGTATCTTTTTTAGAGTGGGTCTCGTTATTCTCTCACTTTCACTTTTATTTTTTGTGAAACACGTTTGCAGTTCCTATATTATTTTTACTTCTGATATTAGACCCTGAATTTGACTATCTTGACATTTTGGATCCTAAACTTAATAACTACTTAATTATAGTGCTTTTGTTTAATCTCTTGATTCTTTTTTATTTTTTTTAATGATGTTTTGTTTTATAAACTAAAACATTGATCACTATGGTTTATTTATTTTTTTAGTGAAATAAGACTTTTTTTTTCTTAACTTTTCCTAAGTCAATTGTTAAACTCTTAATGTCTAAAATTTTTACATTTCCTTTCTTGGTTCCCAAACTATTTTTGTTGTTTTTCTTCATTAATATTTTACTTAATATTGTGCTATTGTATGACCGCCGCAACATGCGGGTCTTTCATATCTCATCTACCACTACATATGAAAGTAGGTAATCTAACAAAATTGTTATTTCACATTTTTTAAAAATTCAGAGTTAATCTAGAGACTACCATTTGTACTTTCAAGTTAAGTAGAAGATGACACATGCTGATTGACTCTTTTACCCCTTATTAAGTACATGGGTCATCCATTCATATGTTACCCATTTGACTTCATGCAATTAAACACGATTTTACAATGTTTCCACATGCTTTAAGAAAGTGCCACATGTGCACGTGCTTAGAAAATAAAATATTTTCATATCAACAGATTTAACCCACACTCCTAATTTCTCTCAATATATATTTTTATATGTAAAAAAACACACCTTTCTATGTCGCGTTACGAGACCTAGTTAGGTTTTGGCAGTTTTTTTCAAGGCAGTTATACCTTACCTTACAGGGCACGTTCTCTTATATCAGTCAGCTAATATATCATCCCTCCCCACTATGGCACTTATGCCTCAATTATAGAAATAAGGTATATATTTGAGGTGACTTTACTTTTTTCCATTTCCAAAATTTTGCAATTCTTTCTATCATTTAGCAATAAAGGTTTTGTAGCAGCAACAATTTTCACATTTCACTAAGCAACTTTTGTCCTTCCTCTCCAGAAGCAGCAATGGTATGCCTCCGACCCTTCATTACAAGGTAATTAAAGGTTGTCAAATTTTACCATCATTAAGTGTTTTTTGGAAGGCAAAAACAAAGCCTAAATCTTATCATATTTCCTGCCTATGCATAAAAGTGCAACAGTAAGGAAAAATTGCAGCAAAAACTTCACAATTCACAACAAGTATTATAATTCTTTTTTATTTTCAATCTATGCTTTCATTATAGTTATTTAACCATAGTACCACTAGGCATTCATAACAGCAAAAACTAGTCACCCTGTTTTGCACCCAGCAGGATCAACAACTATAGGAAACAAATACCAGGTATCTTATACCGATGCATTTGGCATTTAAATTCCTTTATCACTTATTTTACCATCACTAAGTGTTATTTTGAAGGCCAAAACAAATCTTATCATTACTCATATTTCCTACGCATGCAAAAAAGTGCAGTAGCAATGAAAAATTGTATCAGAAAATTCACATTAGGTATTATAGTTCTTTTTTATTTTCAATGTCTGCTTTCATTATAGCTATTTAACCACGATACCATTACGCATTCATAGCAGCAAGATCAACAACTGTACCCAAAAAATACCACATATTTTACATTGATGCAAGTGGTATTTAAATTCTTTTATCACCTAGGGTCATTAGTTAAATTTCTCACTTTATGCACAGCAGAAATAATCTCTTTGTTTAGTTTTATTTTTACGAAGAAATGGTAAAGATGCATGAACACACATAAACCACGGGATTATATGATAAAGAGAGCATCGAAAAATTATGAAGGACTAGGCATGAAGAGCATGAAAATTGAGAGAAATTGGAACTATAGAACTATCAATAATGTCCTCCAACATATAAACCCCCCCATATTTAATGCAGGGAAGGACAAAGAAAAAGTGGATCATATATCATGAATGTCTACAAGTACCTGAGGAACATGTACCTATATAAGGTGAATGCACGTTTACTAAAGCACACCATTAATTCAAGGCAACATAAGTAGATATTGTAGGTAAAACTACTTAAAAAATGCACCTTGGCATAAATCTCAGATGAGTTTCCTATGATGGATGAGTAGTGTAGATAACAAAAGCATAGTTAGCATTTATTACTTCCTGAACCAAAATAGCCATGCAAATGTAGTCATGGTCAAGTTTTACCTTCCTTTTGCTGAAGTGTGCTTTCTCATTCTATTTGGAAGTCCATACCTGAAATGAAAGCATAATCCTTTTGACTCCATGCTTCAAAAGCTAATATATAATAGAGCAACTACTTAAAGCCATTGAAACCGAGAAACATATAACAAACAAAGTACCAAATTTCTCATACCAATGTCTAATCTAGATTAAGTAATACAAGTAATTTGAAAATAGGAACAATTTCCTTCATTTCTCCAGTTACCAATAATTCTAGCTACACTTTTTTTACTGCCCCTAGTTGTGCCCCACTGATAATAAAAAGTTATCTCCAATGTAATAGTGCCAAGCAGATAAATGATTGAAAAAAAAAAGAACATTATTATTTTCTAGATAATCGCTGAAAGCAAAAGAGGCACATGGTGGCAATGCATCAGATGGCGGTGGAGCATCGAACCACCGATGGGGCCATTCCACTCTTCTCAATGTCGACAATACCTATTTCTAAAAGAAGCAACCCAAAAATATAAGCCATAACCAACAAAATAAAAATAAGTATCAGGTTTTAAAATTTCATTCGTCGATCTGGAAGAATCTATTGGGATTTTGACACCAAACATTTGGAAAAAGTTACAGAGCAAAAAGAGAGGATGAAAACTATATGGGAAAATCCAATTTTTAATGAAAAAAATTTCCCGAATCTTCGAGTTGTGATCTATGAAAACAATTCAATTTTTAAACAAATGCCTTTAGATAAAGTTGAAGAGGATGAAAAAAGAAATCACATGGTCTAAAAACATTTGAAATCTAGGTTTCATTTCTCCAGCATGGTGGCGTTGCCACTATAAAAATCATAGCAATGGTGCATTGCCACTAGAAAATTCATATATATAGCGGCAAACCAACTGGGAAGAAAAACCAGCCACCCCCTCAAACCTCAAAAACCCAGAAATCATCACCTAATTCTAGAGAGAAGTTAGAGCAAAATTGTAGGAGAAGAAATGGACAAATGGCCTACAAGTTCGGCAGCACCATTTTTCTAAATGGTTATCTAAACGATACATTCCAAGAAATAGGGTTTCAGGTGGGCTAAGATACATAACCACTAACAAGTGGGCTTGTCTGGCAAAAAAAAGAAAAAATGGGCTTGAACTATTAATAGATGGGCTCTGAACAAAAAAAGAACAATTTGAGCCGCTTTTCCATTTTTAATTAATATTAACCCTATATCAACTTCAACCCTATCTTTATGGGCTATTGGCAGACAAATAATAAAACTACGTTCATGGACTTTGTCCCAAAATAAATTTGATTCTTGGGCTTAAATGGTATTAATCCATGTAAATGAGATTGGCCTTCACACAAAAAAGGTAAATAAATAAATTACTCTTGATAATAAGGAAATAGTAAAAAATATTGAATATCCATATTTTTTTTGTGGACATGAAAAAATTTAAAATTTTTAACTCAATTTATTTTTTCCCCATTTTAATGTCTTTCTTGATGTTCCATAGTTTTAAACCTTCTTTTATGTCATTCTTAACATTTTATAGTTTTAATCCTTCTACTTTAACTGTTTAACATGTTTGTTATAATACTTATTAGGATGGATATAAAAAAAATACTTATTACAATTTATATTATATGTTTGGTACCCCATAAGATTGCCTCCCACCCCAAACATAAATTAGAATTTAAATGTATGATGTCATTCTGTGACATGTCATGTTAATAACTTTGATTTTAAAATAGCTACCCATCCATTTGATGGGTTATGAAACAAAAACATTTTAAAAATACTACTTTAGTTTCTGAAGTAATTTAAATTGTTAATTTTTAAATAAAATATTTTACAAATACTACTTTATTTTCTAAAAGTGTAAAATTTATTGATTTAATTTTGATTTATTCCTTTGGTGCATTTTTTAACCTATTCACATTAATTTCACTTATAAAATTATCTATTTTCCATTATATAAACATAATATTTATCATGGACTCATTACCTATTAAGATTATTGTCGTCATTCTCTCAAAAGCTTTACGTCTTCAACTACAAGAATTCAAAAAATCTTGCCTTTGTCCATTGCAAATTTGCTTTAGCCTTTACTTGTCTAGTGATATTTACATCATTAGATGTTTCATGGGTCATTTAAAGATGGTTTGCAAATTAAGCCTATCATAGATTCAATAACTTGAGGGATTCTGGCTACCTCATCACTGTGTTTGTTCACGACCTCACCCAATACTTCAAGTACATATTATATGCAGAGGGATGGTACTTTATTCGCAGTTCATCCACTCATAGGATCCTTGTGGCTAAGTTTCTTTTTGCTATTCTTTTAGGGATGCAAGGTACTGCTATTATGAACCGAAGTATATCATACATCCGAACATTGAAACAAAAAGAGGGAGAAGGTTGAGGAAAGGTTATTTAAAACCTACAGAAAAAAGCTGATATCATCATTGCTACAATTATTCAGAGTGAGCTAGACCAACCGTGTAATTTGTTTATTCAAACTATAGATTCTTAATCCTGCCATTGTCAATGTGAATTGTGTGTGTATAAAATCCTTCATGGTCCACCTATAAGCAATTAGAAGCAAAGTTATTACGAGATTAATGATCTAAGAATGTGTGGTGAATGTGTTGTTGAGGATGAGCTTTGTTTCTTACTCATAATCCATAGGTTCGACTAGACTTTAGCATTTACTTATTTGTTATCTCTTAAGCCTTGATGTTATCTGACAATGAAAATATTATTATTATTATTATTAGCATACACTATTAATGACATCATTTATCTTTAATCTTGTATTCCTCTCATTCGCATAGTGTGCAATATTGAATGCATTACATATTTTCCTTAAAATTTAAAGTTTAAGATCTTAGGTAAACTTTATCAAAAGAAAAAGATTTTAGATAAACATCGAGTAGAAGATGCATTTTTCTATGAGCTACTGTCCCATCTATTAGATAGGTTATAAAACTAGTTTAAATCAATGCACATGTAATACTTGCATAGATGTTGAATTTTTCATATGTCTTCTAAAGATTTACACTCAGTTCGTTTTAATTTAAGTTAATTAACTTTAAAATGACTTATTTTTATTCTTATATTTTTTTACCTGGAACTAATTTTAATTAAAATCCAATATTATGTAGTTACAATAATCCATTAAAAATATAAATTTTGTAATCTTACTAATTTTTTATAATTTTTTTTAGTTTAAGGCATTAAAAAGGAAAAACTTAAAAAAAATTTAACATTATAAAAATTTACTTTCAAATGAATTATTGCATATACATAATATTGGTTTTCAAATGAAATTGATTTCAAGTAAAAAAGATGTAAAAGTAAAAAATAAATGAGTTGATTTAAGTTAAAATGAATTGGTCCTTGAAAAGTTATACATGGTGCCCATCGCATGGATTTTGTAGAACCATAAACAATTAACCATGTTCTTACTATGAGAATTCTTTAAAAACTTATAAGAATCACTATATGAGATTTATTTCTTTATGAGTTTATGGGTCATCTTTGCTTTATAGAGGGATTTATCTTTATGTCTTTCTTTTGTAGAAGATGAGATACTCTTGTGCTTAATGATTATCACAACTTTACTCTTTGAATTGAAGACATCTTTCCCCTCTTAGATCCAAAATGAACATTTTAGTTGTTCTTATGCTTTAACTTCTCTTCTTCTTAAGTAAACATGTTCACTTGCTTCCTTTTTTGAATCCAATAATTGAAACGCTCATAATTGACTCACGAATCTCAATAATTTAGTGCATGGAAATGCTCATATACATTTTAGAAGTATAATAAAATGTTCTTGAAAGTTCTTATACAATAGTGTCCCGCGTAAGACATTATTTGAACAAAACAAGCTATTCCATAGTACCCCTTTAAATAGTTCTTAGTGTTTGGATTTAATAGTAGACTCTGTTATATTCTTACTTATGTGGGATCTTAATGAATATTAAACTCAAACCATTTAATTACTCTCACTAGTCATAATAGATTCTCTTTATGGCACACTTGATTTCGTGAGAGTTAATGACAAATTTACATGAAATGCTTTTTTAAAATCCAAACACGGTGTTTTCCTTTCTAGTAGGAAATTAAATTGTCCCTACATAGCATTAGAATAAATCGTTAAAATAGTCATAGACTATATAAATCTTAATAGTATGAAACACACGCATAATCCATAGATATAGTAAATTCAAATCTTCTTGCACGTAGAGGTTATATCCATGAAAAATTTACTAACCGTATGATTATGTAAATCCTTAGGTTAATAATAAATTCTAGCGTTCAAGTGGGTAGAGGCTATATTCATATACTATTAATAAAACTAGTGATTGAACATTAAGAAACAAAATCTTTCCACATTTGTGCGTCAAGGAAAAATTTATTCCTAATATTCAATTTGCTGTCTCATTCTAATCAAATCACAAATTTAACAATCTTACTGTAGGGCCAGGTCATTATCTTCATGACTTGATTGCAATACTAATATCATATCCTTATGAAGTCTTACATAATTAAACCCTTATGGTCAAGATGTTGTTGTTACTCTTAAACTATAATCTAATTGACTATACTCTAATTGACCTCAATGATACTACTTCTCCTTTAGAGACTTTATTTGGGTTAAGACTGAATAACCAAATTTGACTTTACGTTCGATCCTTTCCCTTAAATATGCAATGATAACTTTAAAGCATTGCTTATATATAGATCAAGCCAATATACCATATGTTTCTTATTCAAAACATAATAATCATGCCAAAATCCCAACTAGGCATATACCAAAGAATAAGCCAACCAAAACAAATTTGAATTCAATCAGATACTTAATATCACATGCTTCAAATGTTTCTGATGACTTATGAAACATAAATCATCAATAAGCATGTTGAAAAATCTTTGAATCCAACTATATATTTGAACTCATCTCAACGGCTTGTATACTTTAATAGACATAATCAGTGACATGATTGTGAGGAACTAAAACGTTACAACCAAAGCAACAAAAGGTATGATGTTGGGGACTTAAACTATAATTAAGCCGCAGCTTTCATCTTCCTCAAAACAAGCAATTTCAATTTATATTAAGTCAGATCGGTAGGCATAAAACTGATGAGCGATTAACAGAAAAAATATGCCGCAACCACTAATGAATTTAAGAATACTTACAGCATAAAGCAGCTGAAAGACTGTAAATTACACCTTTAGCCATAACTGATCAAGCGATTCCACTAAAATGAGAGAATAAAAGTCCATGGTTTTAGGAGAGTTTTTTATTTATGCCCGTTAGGCTGGACAGGACCATATTTATAGGCTAGATCAGGAACTCAACCCTAATTGGAATTGCTATAATTAATCCTCCCATCAAGGAAACTTTCAATGACAATTTCTACATTCCAATTAACTCATCCAAATAGATTTGTTAGGATTGGAACTTCCTTAATTATTATCACTGTAGCTTCATAAAATGAATAATCACATAATACTACAACAAATTTAAAAACAATAAGTGACAAAAGGAAAATTTCTAAGACAGGTACAGAATCTTGAATCTCCAAACAAAATCAGAAATTTTATACTCTTGAGCACTCAATATAGTTAAAATAAGGAAACCATGTGAGAGCAGAGGCAGAGAAATTGAGGAATAATCTATTCCAAGTGAAAGCATTTCACTTCTGGTAATTGTCAAAGACAAAAGAAAGGGTCAATATGCTAAGGAGAGCTTGTCACACAGCTCGTTTTATGTAAAGCAATGTAAATTCTTCTACTTCCCTCAAACAACGAAAGAACGACCAATACCAAAAAGATATTAAGAGGAGGAAAATGTGAGAAAAATGTTACATCTGTGGTCCAAGAGGCAGCCTGCTCATGAGTTGCTGGTATATTCGCGAATTATTCGACATGTTCAGACCTGGTTCGGACACTGGTTCCATCTTCATCTCTCCTTTTGGCAACATGAAACCCATGTCGCTCACCTGCCGTTGCTGTGTTATGTAAGGATGAACAGGGATAACGGGAAGCTTTGGTTGTCCGGGGCCCAGCCCGGCCATTGCTAGATTGGCAAGGCTTGGTTGATTCATTCCGAAGGAGAAGCCAGGCGATGGCCCGAGTTGCTGCCTTCCGGGTAAGGTGTATGAACCAAATGTAGGCCGAACCATGCTGCTGTAAACCTGGGATGGCTCTTGCCTCTGCATTTGGGTTTGCATAGCAGTTGCAGATTGAGCAGTCATTCCATTAGAGGCACCAGAGTTGACATGACTGTTATTTCGAGCTGCAGGAACATCATGATTATGCTTTCCTTCATATGTGGTTATGACAGACTTGAGGTCATGAGATGCTCTCTCAACATGCTTCCTCACAGTGCAGCCTGCACTAGTACACTTGTAATAACTCCTGCATTTGAAACACCAACACATTTTCACCAAAACTCCATTCGGTGAGCATTATCTATGCATGCTCCCGTGTAAATACAGTTGGAGAAGAGTATGATTGCCGAAAAACCTGGGGTTAGGATTTCCTTTGACGACTTTCTGCCCATACTTTCGCCATCTATATCCATCATCAAGTATATCCACCTCACTGGTTGTCTGGACCACAACTCTTGGCTCTCGAATAGCTCTTGTGGCTCCACTCATTTCACTTGCATAAGCTTCAATTTTTCTGAAACATCAAAACAACAAGACATGGAATATTAATAAATTCATTCAAATAATGAATAGTATTCTCACAATTTATGGGATACAGACCTTCTCTTTGATTCAGATTCATCCCCTTCACCATCGTAACCAAGCGAGACACTACCATGTGTTGCACGATCATCTTCATCCTCCTCATTAGAGAAAGTAGATGAGGCATCTACCGCATCACCTGATTCAAAGGGAGTCCCATTTGGCACTTGCAGAGAGGTTGATCCACTGCCATATTCGGGAGCCATGGATGCAGTTGATGTCACCTCAATGTTGTCCTGCCGCCAATCAGGAGTCCCACCAGCAGTTCCCCTTTGTGCACTTGACCAAATAGGTTCACCATTTGTACCATTCTGAGGCCTCGCATCAGGGCCATCAGGTTGCATTTCATTAAGAGGGTTAGATGATCCAAGGGCTGATCTGCGATTAGGTGGAGGCTTGGAATGATTGTGGGCTCCTTTATATATGATCTCTGTTATGTGACCTTCATGAGACCTTTCCACTTTTTTCTTAACCGGGCAATCTGGATGGGTACACTTGTAATAACTACGAGGATATTCACTGCCTTTTACTTGCTTCTGTCCATACTTTCTCCAATTATATCCATCCTCAGATGGTGCACCACTGGCACCACCCGTTGAATCTCCACTGGCCCTTTGATCTCCCTCGTCATCTTGTGGTTCATCAAGAGGTGGTGATTGCTCAGCACTTCCACCTGTTTGGTCATAGATCCTGTGATCTGCTGAGACAATGTTACCCCCATTATCCTTTTCGGTTGATGATCTGGGGAAGTTGGTCTGAAAGGTGAGACTGCTCTGGTTCTGAGAATTGACATTTGCTGATTCCATGTTCTGTGGTGGAAGAGAGTTCTCGGATTGAACAGAAACCTCAACATTGGGGAAGGGCTGCTGTGCAAGAGTGGCAGAAGTGATCTGTGTGCAGGGAAAAAGAAGCTGCAGTTTGGACAACATAAACTTGTGAGCTAACTGTGTTTGAAATTATTCACATATTACTCCTATTTATCTCAAAAGTCCAAGTGACCTGACAATAACTAAAGTACCAAGTTAACCAAGTTCCTTCACAAATTAAGTTATTTGATCTTACGACAGATTCTGTAATTAACAAGTAAGCTACCTCTGCCACATCTTAAATGAGTGAAATTTATACTTACTCTGCTTGCTGCTCCAAAGTAAAGAGAGGAACTTGACTCAGGAACAGGCTTGAACGCAAATGATGTATTCATGCCCTCGAAAATATTATCCTTGCTTTTATTGGATGCCTCAGGGATGGAGTTCCTACCACTTCCATTTGTAGCAAAAGGGAATTTTCCAGTGGTTGGAGACAGCTGTGCCTGCATATATGCAAGGTCAGGAACTTGGACGCAACAAAAGAACTTCAACAAAAATGATGCACTAGCACAAAAAAATGAACTTGATCACACTACAAGCACCATGACAGTATAAAACTTTAAGAAAATGTTGAAAGCAAAAATTCACAGACCAAATTTCAACTTCGATCTCAGCAGAACATCAATTCATTGTCACCATTTGTTCCACAACAAAACAAATATCTCTACAATTGAAATGAGTCGATGAATTTAACAGAAAGCAACATGAGATAATTTGTTTCAAGGCAGTATGCAGTTGCTGCTAAATACTAGAGGAGCTACTACTTGACCTACTCTGAATTTTAACAATCACAATAAAACATGATAATAAAAGCACAAGGTAACCTCCAAGCTAAGAGCTTACCAGTGAATTAGAAAGGAAAACTGGTGACTCTAGCAGTGTTGTGGGGCTGAGACCAGGTGGTATTGTCAAGTAAGGAGAGCGTATATCAGTGTTCACTGAAAGATCAGTAGACCTGAAGCTTTCTGTATTCAACCGTGGTGCGTTGAATCCAGCTCTGGCTGCCATCCTCTCCACAAGACCTCCCCTCGAACCTTGTCTCTGATCCAGAACTGACCTCAATTCATCCAACTGATTACTGCTTTGACCAGCGGTCTTTTCATCAACTGGTGTAGTCATTTGCTCTGCCGTTCCCAAGAAAAACTCCCCAGTTTTGTTGTCTCTGGGAGTTTCAGAGGCAAATTTGGAGCCAATATCATCGCCCAGCATGGATGCGAAGAAAGCTCTTGGACTTGGACTGGGAGGGACCCAATCTCCACTGATAGCAATGCTATCATCAAGTCCAGCCATTGTAATCCAAGACTTCTCTTAGAAGGCAGGAAATCAAAATCCGGTGAGTATGTTTCTAAATTCCTGACAGGTTAAAAACCAACAAGAAAAAAGGATAATATCAGTACAACAACTATAATACTATCGAAACAAACAGCAAGCAGTTTGGTCATGTCAGTTGCATAAAACAGGCAAACCTAAAACTAATCAGGTCATAAATGAATGAAGCTTTCAATCTTAAGGAGCGGACAACCCAAGGATAGCCTCATCGGTACCAATTTAAGGATGCAAACAAACTGACAAAACAGAAAAGCAGGCCTGTTTCAGGGTTTCTTCTGTCCACATGCTGAGCAGGGAAAAAAATTGACAGTTTCTGCTTACTCCTGAGCTTATCAGATGTAGAGAAGAACCAGCAAGAAAAATAATTCCCTACGCTCTTCAAAGGCTACAATACCAACTACCAAGAACTATTAATCACTCCTTGAGAGACACTTTTCCTTGAAAGGAAAAAGGTGAATACTAACCAAATCAGCTCACTGATTAATCATAGGCAAACTAGTAGTAGGATTGATTCAGTTTGGCCCCTGCTACTACTTTCACTAATCATCGCCAAAAAAAGTGCAGAAATTAGTACTCCATTCCAAATTTGAGAAGAACCACTTTAGTGGAAATTAATAACCAAAAAAGGGTTTGCTTCATGTTTTTGGAAATTCACACCTTAAAATAGATAAAAAAAAATAAAGATCTAAAACATGGATCTTGAAGCAGAAAAGGTTGGAGGTAGTGGAGTACAACACAGCAACCAATTTGCGAGATTAGAGTGGCCATTTATTCATCAAAACCGAAAACCCGCTCAAAATTAAGAAGCATGAAAAAGATAGAAGCAGAAGAAGCACCCAGAAATAGAGAAATAATACTAATAAAGCAATAATAATAACAATAAAAATACTTGCAATAATTACCTGATTGATTAAAGAGTCAAAGCTAATGAAGAAGACCCATCACCATGACGACCACCAGCGTTCCACCACCAGCAAACAAAACATGGAGAAGAAAAGGAGGTCCCAACTTTGACCCGACCCGATCCTGCTCAGATTCAATTCCCTGACAGGAAGCGAAAGCAACCAACTTGGGCGAACAGGGTCTGCTCTGGGAGGATGAAGCAAAGACGACCACTTTTTCTTAAAATCTCTTCCCTCTCTATTTTTCTCTCACTTCCTCCTGACGATTTGGCCCAAATCAAAATCAATTGATGGGTTCCTCTGGAGAAAACAAATAAACAAACAAAAATAAGCCAAATATCTTAAAAACTGTGGATTGTGATAAAATACAATCGCAATAAAGAAAGGGGATAAAGATGATTGAGCAATGGTGGTGGACCTGAATGAAATGGATGGAATCTGGGACGAGTCTTTAAAAAACAGGAAAAGAAAACTGGAAGAGAAAATGGAGAGAGCGAGGGGCGGAAGAGGAAGGGAGCTGAACAACAAAAAGCTTGCAAATTTATCTCTCCCAAGATCTCCAAATGGAAAAAGAAGGCCACCGGAAAAAAAATTAATAATAATGAGAAAGAAAGAACTGTGGAGCTCAGTCATTCATTTTGGCTAATCATTCTCGTTTTTGGACTGGAGTTTATAGCAGAGACAGAAAAGGGCAGCAGCCATGGCAGGTGAAGGGTCCCATATATGCTCCACCCAATCACATCTTGCCACGTCGGATAGTCAGGGGCATAATGGTCCCCTTGGTTGGAGTCTACCCTAGACCCGGGTGGGGAGGAGCTCCTTAATTAGTGGCTAATGATGAAATTAGAACACAAAATGGGCAATATGTGTAACCGCAGACGTGGCAGGTACACTATGCACCAAACACCTGTACCGTAACAATGTGAGGGGATGTTATAACTGCCTCTGTTTGTTATGCTCTCTCCCTCCTATTACTCTCCTGCCTATATTTATTCCCCTTTCATCTTAACGCCACCACCATTACCTTTTTAAATCATACATATGTTTTTTTTAATTAGTTATTAATATAAGCAATAGAAAAGATCAAATTTTGATTCTACAATTTTATTTGGGTGAGTCGGTTGGTTCAAAAGTTTTGATCTTTTTGTTATCCCAATTGTTCATTTGCATGAAAATTTATATTTATTCCCCTTTCATCTTAATCCCACCATCATTACCTTTTTAAATCATACTTATGTTTTTCTAATTAATTATTAATATAAGCAATAGAAAAGATCAAATTTTGATTCTATAATTTTATCTGGGTGAGTCGGTTTGTTCAAAAGTTTTGATCTTTTTGTTATCCCAATTGTTCATTTTGCATGAAAATCTATATTTATTCCCCTTTCATCTTAATCCCACCATCATTGCCTTTTTAAATCATACTTATGTTTTTCTAATTAATTATTAATATAAGCAATAGAAAAGATCAAATTTTGATTCTATAATTTTATCTAGGTGAGTGGTTTGTTCAAAATTTTTGATCTTTTTGTCACCCCAATTGTTCATTTGCATGAAAATCTATGTAGGGTTCAATGATTAGTAGTTCAAATTTTTGAATTTTTGCTTCTATAGAAATATAGTGATATTTCTATAAGGAGGGGGCGCCTACACTTGTGACCGATAAAGATATGGTTTGTGAATTTCTGCTCTACTCCACCCACAATCAACAAATCACACGTGAGTTTCTAAAGTCGTTTGATTCTATCACTAACAAAAAAAAAAGATACTAAGGATGTCAATAGTAAAATGGAAAGAATTAAAAAGTGCCTATGTGTTGTGATATAACTTACCAAAAATGAATAGAATGTGAATAAATGTGTTTTTTGTTATTTTGAATTTTTTTAGAATCGAATCTTATATAATGAAGCTCACGTGAATTTTAAATCGAATTAATTCTTTTAATTCTTCTTAGGTCGTTCTTATTTTATGAGATAAGCACTAACATGAAGAAGAACACCAACACTATTTTGCTTACACAATCCTACACTGAACAATCAATTCCATCACAACTAAATCTTATTATTATTATTATTATTATTATTATTATTATTATTATTATTATGCCCACAAAAATTGATTAGCAGAAATTAAAAAATAATTTGCCTATATTTTTAATATGTGTGTGTATACATGTATTTCTGTATGCCTATTAGTTAAATACTGCATAAATTGCTTTCAAAATACATATAGTGTATTCTTTGTTTAGGATATTTTTCGCTCAAACTTTTATTTTATTCCCCTATAATTATGTGTTATTTATCTATTCTTCTATCTGAGTTATGTGTTCTTTCTTCAAGATCATGTATGTATTTTTTCTTGAGGATTATGAAGTTTTTTCTTTGAAATTTCTTATTTTTAATAGAAAATTGTAAACAAAATGACTCTAAAATAACACCAAAAAAGTGAAACAAAAAATTAAGAATTTGGAAAATACTTCACATATACAGTACCACACTTGAACGCCTAATAAATATTCTATATTAAACAATGTATTCTTTCTTCAAGGCCATGTATAAATTTTCTCTTGTACATTTTTTAAATTTATTATTTTTTATAGAAAATTATAAAAATAATTAAATAATTTCTGAAATACAACACGTATACACACACATGCTTGACACACACACACACACTCTCTCTCTCAAACTAGATGAGACTACAAATAACGTATCCAGTCAACCTAATAAATACTCTACATTAAATACTGCCCGAGAAAGGCGCAACACATTAGACTCTTAATCTCATCACATGAGTTGTGTGTGTGTGTGTGTGTTTAAGGTTTAGGGTATCATTCCATTTAAATTATTGAACTGGTTTCAGGTTTGAGTTCAAGCGCAATAGAACTCGGCTTATTATATAAGTCTTAGTTCAAGCTTGCTCAAACTCAACACCAGAGAAAGACCTAACTCGATCAATTACTACAGATTACAGACTTGAACATACCTAATAAACACTCCATATTAAACACTAATAATTTTAGGTAAACTAAAGTGTCTTATATAAAAATTTACGATGCAAATCCTTTACTTATTCTTTCTTTAGTGACACACTACTTTCCAATAAAATTTTATAGAAATTGGAATGGTATACACAATTCACTACTCATAGTTATCATATATATGATTCAAGGTAATTTTTAGAAAGAATGTGTGTGTTGTATAAGTTAAATACTAAATAAATTTCTTTCAAAATCTATATAATATGTTCGTTCTTTTTTATCTTTTTGTTTCAAACTAATGTGTTATCCTCCTAGAATTATGTGCTATGTATATATTAAATTCTTTTATCTAAGCAACTTTTTCTATAATAATGTATTCTTTCTTCAAGATCATGCATGTATTTTCTCCTTATGATAGTGCAATTTTTTTAATTGCAATTTTTTAATTTTGCTAGAAAATTATTTAAAAAGGTGAACCAAAAACATTAAAAAATTTGAAAAATACTAACACACCCACACTTGATATTCTATTTCCTTCTAACTAGCTAATAACACATCTAGTCAACCTAATAAATTCTCTACATTAAATACTAATTAATTTAGATAAATTTGAATACTTCATATCAATACTTAGCGTGTGAAGTGCTTACTTGCTCTTTCCACTACAAGGTAGATGCAAAATAGCTACTGTAATTTTAGTAAGAATACAGTTGAAAAGTACCTAAAAAATGACTGTACTCTGACTGAAAAAAGTAGAAGCAATTTCCCTAGTCACTCTAACATTGAGACAAAAAGCTCGAACGTTATGACTAGAGCTCGACTATTGTCGGCAACTAATTATGTCAATCACCCTCCCACTTTGGTCCACTTCCCCACGGCGACTGAAGCGTTCAGTCCCTCCACTGAAATGTTTAATTAGTATTAATATTAAATTACTTTAATTAGTTGTAATAGAATAAACCTAGTATTAATATTAATATTAATATTAATAGTGATATTAATATTAATATTAGTATCAATATTAAATTATTAAAATTGAAATAAAATTCAAGTTTAAATGCAAGAACAAAAAGAACGCATTCTTACAATATAGTAAATCTACACATCAATTTCATGTTTAATGTAAGATAAAAAAGAACAGCCTTAACCTCAATAAGGATGAAATTAAAAAAAGAATACTCTCCACAAAACCAAAATACAAAAAATGAAAAGAAAAGGTCCAATGATCTCCCATTTGACACGGAAGCTTTCATCTCTTTCTCTGATTTGCTTCCTTACTTGGTATGGCTGGCCCTTGGAGCTTGAACCTCTCATAGCCGAGCCATGGTCCATCACCCCATCTAACTTCAACCCTAGTTTTAGAGAAAAACAAAAAAGCAGAAAAAGAATTCTTAGTCAACTGTTAAAGGGAGCTGGGAAACGAGCCACCGAAAAAATGATTAACTAGTCAATCGAATGCAGTCACTAGTTAGTGACTTTTACTATGAACATGGTCACTTTTCAATAGTTATATTATTCATTTATAGTAGAATATTTTTTAAGTATAAAAGATTTATTTACACACCACACACATCATTTTAATTCATATATGGTTATATATATATATATATATATATAGAAAAAAACATAAATACACATAAATTTTCATTGAATAATTTTCTAACTTATTTAAATATAAGGCTACTGAATATATAGGTATCTTGTTTCATAATGTTGTAATTTTGACAATTGTACCAAAAGCATTAAACTTACTAAATATGGAAATTACTAAATATGGAAGTCAAATATGACACTAAATATGGAAGACATTAGATATGAAAGTCCTAAATATAGAAGTATTAAACATACAAGTTAACTAAAAAGGGCAAATTGAAAGTTAACGTTTATGGATATTAGGGTTGATAAAGGTTAGGGTTAAGGATAGGGTAATCAATTAGGGTTTAGGGTTATATGTAGGGTTTAGTGTTTTAGGTCATTGGAGTTTAGGGAGTTATGTTTATAAGGTGAGGATTAATTAGGGTTAGGGATGACATTAGGGTTTAGAATTATAGGGCCATAAGGTTACAAGGGTTGAGGGTTAATTAGGGTTAAGGATGCTATAACCCTAAATCTAAAATCATAAACCCTAATTCCAAACTCTAAACCCTAAGAAAACAAACCTTAAACCCTATATCCAATACCCTAATCCCTTATTCAATACCCTAAACTCTAAATCTAATACCTTAAACCCTAAACACAATACCCTAAATACTAATTCAAAAGCCCAAAACCTTACATTAAAACTAAAAAACCTTAAACTCTAAAGCCTATATATCCAATACCCTAATCCCTAATTCAATACTCTAAACCTTACATCCAATATCCGAAACCATAATTCCAAAACCATAAACCCTAAAAAATTCAAACCATAAAAAAACCACAAACCCTAAACCTTAAATACAATACTCTCAATTCTAAAAAACACTAAACCCTTAAAAACCATTAATCCATAAAGTTATCTAGCCATTGAATAGTGACTTTAGTCAAATTGGTATCCAATGTTTGCAACTAAATGGCGACTGAAAGGTCGCCCAATGACTTTATCAATCAACATTCAATTGTTAGCCTATGCACCACTTTAACATATCCACTAACTAGTGATTAACTCTCAATCACAGGGCTAAGTTGTTTTCTTTCATATTTATTGTAGTGTCCTTTAGTAATGTACTACTCTCTCTATCCCACTTTGTTTGCTCTATTTCATTTTGCACAAAGTTCTAGGTGAGGTTCTTTTTTTTTTGTATTTAATTTCTAGTTTCCCTTAGATTTAATCATCTCAAATTTTCCCCATTGCTGCCTTCATTTCTTTGGCTCATCCTTAATCTATACTTGATTCCCAATCTTACATACGATCATCTAGAATTACCCATAACCATAGACTAAAGCAAAAAACAAAATATAACTATACGAACAAGCAACAAGGAAAAAAAGTAAAGAAAAATTAAAAATATCAAGCTTATGTACATATTGAGAAATTGAGAATGACAAATGAAAGAATCCCAACATGAAGATAAATAAAGCATAACATAATTTTTCAAGCACATTTTTTGCCTCGACATCTAAGTAAAAATCACCACAACCCTTTCTCTTTTCCCTCCACAATCGTGTCATCACCCCCTTGATCCTTTGCCCTCATCGTCCATGATATTCCTCTTTGACCATTGCTATCCTCTGTCGCGTCTCACCTTCTCAACCAAACAAATTGCTTGCTCTATCACCTTTATCGATCACATTCATATCATGGTTCAATCTCGTCCCTTTAACTCTCTCCGCTCTATTCCATTCTACAACCTTGACCATTTGCCTTGTCTTGTGGCTTCGCTCTTGCCTGACCTCATCGTTTCATTTTGATCCCACCTAAACCTCTCCATTCAATTGTGCTTCAACCCTTCTATTTTCTTTCCATCATGCTCTAATCGCAGCAACAATTGATGATGGAAGGAATGAGAATCATATTGAAATTTTGGGAGAATTGGAAATAAGGGCACATTTATCATTTGAATTGATAAAATTACCAAAAGAGGAAATGATGTAAAGAAGTTGGGATGGATCAAAAAAGAAATGATGCAAATAATATGAGATGGAGGGAGTACATCTCAATAAAATTTTATAGAAGTTTAAAATGGTATATAAGATTCACCACAAATAATTATCATGCTGTATATGATTTGTTGTAATTTTTAGATAGAATGCGTATGACTAATAAGTGAATAATACATAAATTTTTTCAAATCTATAATTGTGCATTCTTTCTTTATGATAATTTTTATTTAAACTAAAGGTTTGTCACCCAAAATTTTATTTTATTAATCTATTCTTCTAACTTATGGCCGTTGCAAAATGACAAAAGGTGCAATTTTACTATTGAATTTTTTTTATGGACAAATTTACCATTAACATTTTTGTTGTGGCAATTTTGCTACTGGCCATTAAATTGTAAGAATATTTCATTTATTAATAAAATATTTCATAGCACAAAGTTTTCTCCTTCATCCCTAGCTACCCAAACAGTTCATAACACCCAAATGATTCAAAACCATTTGTTTGACTATACACTCATATTGTTAACCCTTCTTGTTTTCACTTTCCTCAGTCATCAAGCAAGTTTGTCACTATTATCAATCATTTTATTTTAGAACTGTGGTACCTTTGGATTTAATCTCACTTGGATCAATTGAACCCTATACCAAGATTTGTTCTAAGTAGTATTATCGTGGTGTGTGGAAGAATGGAGACAGCACTAGTGGCCGAAAAGGTGGAGGGTAGTAAAGGTACAGGGAGTTGCTGAAGCAAAGACGATGGTGAAAATGATAGATTCAGAAACTTAGGGGCCAAGGTGTTTGGTAAAGAAAACTTAAAATTGGAACTTGCATTTTAATCTTTTTTGCACATTTACCATATAGGCAATTTTAACAGCCAGTGCCAGATTTGCTTTCAATACAAAACATTGACAGCAAATTTGCACTTTTTGAAAAGATTAATGGCAAATTTTCCTGGAGAAAAAGTTTAGTGGCAAAGTTCTACTCCCAATAAACTTTAGTAGCAAATGTAACTCTTTTACCATTGTCAAAACAATTTGTGTGTGTGTGTGTGTGTGTGTATTTCCTCTTTACGATTGTACATGCTACATATAAATTATTTTCAAAGTCTCTATAGTATATTCTTTCTTTAGGATCTTTTTGCTTCAAAATTGTGTGTTTATTTTCTTAGGATTTTATGTTATTTATCTATTTTTTTTATCTAACTTATTATTCTTCTTAACAATACCATGTTCTTTCTTGAGGATCATGTTTTTCCTTTTTTTTTTTTTGTCTTTGAAATTTCTCATTTTAGGAAAAGTTATAAAATAAATTCTAAATAATAGCAAACAAGGTGAAAATTTCAGAATTTGAAAATACTGCACATACATCGTATGTACTTGATCCCATATCCCTAACTAGCTACCCCCTGAATTGCAATTTTTTTTTTGTTAAAAACCACTATTATTCATTGTAGGTCATAAAGTATCTACGATAGAAATAAACGGAGGATGGTTGGCTTAACTGTAAGCCTTGTACATTTTTTAGTCATTATGATATTGTAAAAAAAATAATCAAGACAAATTTAGTATTTAGGCCTATAGCCTAAAAGAGATAAACTAAGAAAATAAATCGAAAAGCAAACTAACATACTATTGAACCAATATGTTATTGGACTAACATACTAATAAATGGTTAGACTAGCAAATCATTCAAGTACAGAACATGAATGATGGCTCAAACAGATGAAAAAAAAGTAAAAAGACACCAACACCTATTCCATTATTTGGAGACGTTACATCACCTTTGCCTCGGCGTCTTTTACACTTCACTCGTTCCACTAAAACTGAAAAAGGTTACCCAAATCTATCCATCATAAAATGTCGCATAAACCAGATTTTTCCTGATAAAAGAATTACATCACATATTAAAACAAAAAATACGAAAGCGCAAGTTCCATCAGAAGTCGAAAACACCCGAGCAACACTAATGAGCCGTTTGATACCTACCACAATTAGTTCTTCAAAGCATTAATTGGATTTTAACACCAGCTCGGCCAGGACAACTCTATTTTTGATGACCTATTGTGAATCCAAAAGAAAAAAGGACTTTATATTGGGTACAAGATTTCTGATGGCTTGAGTGGTGCACCATCAAAAATCAAATTGTTTCTTCCTTCTCAAATGCACCATGCAGCCATTTGCAGACTCGCCTGCCAGCATAATTGTTATTCTTTTTGGTTTATGCTGGGATTTTGTACCATCGAGATAGATTTTCTTGAAATGGCTATTTGCTTGCTAGCTTTCATAGGAGATTGTTTATAAAGGTTTTGATTACTATTAATAAAATTATCTTTGTTGCTGTTAGAAAAAAATATTCTTGATAAAAAAGTTTTATGGAGGAAAAGGAAGAAGAAATTGTACAAAAAAAATGAGGGTGATTGATTGAGTAAAATAATGATAATAAATAAACCGGTTAGGTTTGAATTGGAATCCAAATGCAACCGATGGCACGAAAAAGAAAAGGAGAAAGTCTATGTAGGGAAGAGAGAAGAGAACGGTGACTATTAGGTTTTCAATTGCCCTCCCTGAAGTGTAGATAATGCACCTGGTTAACATAATAAATAATCTATTAATTACTAATTATTTTAGATAAACTTGAGTGACTTATTATCAAAATTTAACCGGCCAATCACCTACTTATTATTAGTTTAGTGATATACTACATTTCAATAAAATTTTATTGAAGTGCGTGTGTATATAGCTGTGAAAGTTAAATAGTGCATATTTTCTTTTCAAATCTATATATAGCCTAAATGTCTTGATGCAATAGTTAAGGTGTAAGGGACACTTACTAGATGTCGGGGTTCGAATCCCACCTCCACCACTTTCTCCTTAAATATTGCATACGCTTGTTTGGTGACCTTTTAGCCCAAAAAAAGTAGGTATCTCCTTCTCTCTTGGATATCTATATACTCTCTTAACCCTATTCACTCATAAGATATTTCTGAGTAACAAAAAAATCTATATATAGTATTTTTTTTCCTTTTCAAAATCTATATAGTATTTTTTTTCTTTTAAAATCTACAATTCAAAATCTATATATGCATTATTAGTCTGGTTTGCAATAATTGATTCTCTTTTCAAGATTATTTATTTTCTTTTTAGGATCGTGCAGTTTTTTCTTTGAATTTCCTTATTTCAATTGAAAGTTATAAAATAACGTCCAAATATTAGTAACAATGTGAAACAAAATAGTATGAATTTCAAAAATAGTAAATTTACATCATACACACTTGATCCCTAGCTTCGCACAATGAAAAAAAAAAAACTATCGACTCGAACAAGTTATATTTAGTTATACGCAAAATATTCAATACGGCTACCACTAGGTATATAATACTCTAAAAATTATAAGTATACAGATATCATATGATATATCACATTGCATGCCATTATCAGTTTTGTTAAAAAATATTAAAAATTATTTTGAAATGAAAAACATCAAATATAATTTTTTGCGCACTTTAGTACATATGCTAATTAGTTTTTAACATAATTTTCTTAATATATATATATATATATATATATATATGATATTTTTTTATAAGAAAACACAAAAAAATAAAATGGAATATATGGAACAAATATTATTTAGTAAAAAATTAAATTACTAATACCTGAGAAAATAGAAATAATACTCTGGTAATAACAGTACACTTTTTAATACCACGTTAAGCTCCTAAGTGGCTCAAAGTATAATACTTTTTATCCTAACTTGTTCCGCAAAAGCAATATACTCATCCCATGTCATGAAATTTTGATTTTGAGACAAAAATTTTGCAAGTGAGAATAATATTCAATTGAAGTAGCATGCATCAAAAATTCAATTGAGGGATATTGATCAACACCATGTTTTGGTTGAAAAAAAATGAAGATGATCACTAAATATATGTTCTTTTATAAGCCAAATGGATTCCAACACACAATTAATGGTTAGTCATACTTTACTATCAGCAATTCGTTGTACTGAATAATTTGATTCATAAATTTGACAAACCCTTTCAAATTGATGATGAGCGAGTCAATATTAATTATATTTTGGTATTATATGTGTGTGTGTGTGGTACACTAATGTAAAATAAAAAAATATTTCTAACTCACGGTATGCAATTGTCCAAAATATATTAAAAATTAGCAGTAAGCAGTATATGTGTAATAAATGTGGTATTTTGACATATCAAGAAAACCGGTTTACCGCATACCCTCAATAAGCAATATACCGTATGTAAGACTATGGTTATACTTATACATAAGACACCCAGTCAACCTAATAAATATTCTATGTCAGATAGTAACCAATCTATAAACTTAAATGTTCTATTTCAAAATTTACCATGTGAATCATAAGCTAAAGATGAGTTCAACCAAGTTGAGTAATAGACTGATTATGTTTGATTTGAAATGTATATCAAGGATGATATTTTATCTATGTTTAGATTTAAAAGAATTTGAACAAACCATGTGAATAAAATTCCAGGGCCAAGCAAGGGAATAAGTTAAAATTGTTAAAATTGAGTTGACCCACACGCAAAATATTAGGAATTCAAAAAACCTACAAACACACTGTGCCCTCTCTAAGACTCTAATTAGTGTCTTTTAACTATAGGAAATGCCCCGCGCCAACCTACTAAATATTCTAGATTAGCTTAAGTGCCTTATATCAAAATTTACCATGGGATCCTCTTCCTTCTGTGATACACAACATTATAATAAATTTTATATACAAGATTAACAACAAATAATTATCGTACATATGATTCCTGGTAATTTTCAGAAAGAATGTTTTTATGTGTGTTTTGGCGTGTGTGTGTGTGAGTGTGGGGTGTGTTTGTATATGAGTTGATACTGAATGAATTTTCCTTGTGCATGTACATGCATAAGTTAAATACTGCATAAATTTCTTCCAAAAACTATGTATTGAGTACTTTGTCCCAATTTCTCTGCTTCATTTCAATTTTTTTAATTTTATTTTAATTTAAATTTATTTATATTATTATTTGATAAATTTTATAAAAAAATATATTTAAAAACAAAACTCTTGTAATTTCTAAACATAATTTTGAAAAAAATTATTTAAAAAATAATAATATAAATAAATAAAATCAATTTTTGGTAAAAAACTAAATGGAGTAGAGAACTTGGGACAGGGGTATTATATTCTTTTCTATGTATGTTATGTTTTTTTATAGTTATATGTTTTTTAAATATATTTTTTCTTCAAACTTATGTATTTTTTTTATTTAAATTATTTCTCATTTTTTATTTAATATGATATGTTTTATTTTCTGGATTGTGTAGTTGAAATTGAAATTTTAACATTCCTTTTTGAAAAATTTAATTAGGAAATAACTTTCAAATGATCGCAAAAAAGAAAAAAGCTAACCAAAAAATTTTGGAATTTGAAATATTGCACATATAGTAGATCTACACTAATCCCCTCTTGTTAACTTTTAAGTAGTTGTCTCCAGATACAGATAATACACCTACTTGACCTAACAGATACTCTATATTAAACACTTTTCGGTCTTATATCGAAATTTATCATGCAAATCCTCTAGCTATTCTTCTTTAGCGACTGCTACATCTCAATGAAATTCATAGAAATTTGAATGGTGTACAAGTTTGCCCACAAATAGCTATCATAAATATGACACATGGTAATTCTTAGACAGAATATATATTAACACCTGACAAATCTTGACAACAAAGAAAAACTACAAGCAACTACAAGGGAAAAAAAATATACTAAACTAACTTTTTGTTAGGATCAAGTTTGCACTATACCAATCATTAACAAGTGGTATTAGAGCTTTAGTTGTGTCCCTAAAAAGTGTATAAGATTGATGATCATTAAAGAGAATTTATCATGTGTCATTCATTAAGCAAATCGGATTCTGCCTACTATTATCCCTTGCCGAGGCATGAAATTAAATACCATAGTATACCACTTATCGTAGAAAAACAGTACGCAGTATAAATATTTTCATACTTTATCATTTTATTGCACGGCATACAACAATATTTTGAGTTATTTCGCATACTGCTCGCTTTTGTGTACATTTCATCCAAAAAACTTCAATATACCGCAAATACTACGAGGAGTGTACTACGGTATTTTTTTTTTTTACGAATGTGTGTGAGATATTTTTTTTTTATCATTTTACATCAAAATATCATAAATATATAAAACATTAAAATATAATTAACACACATATCATAAAATAAATATTTACTTTTATTCTTTTGGTTATTTTCTCAGTTAACATAAAAATGTAATGATTACTTTGAGTCACCTAGAAACTCAATATAGTATTAAAAAATGTATTGTTATTATTAAAGTATTATTTTTTTTCTTATATCAATAAATTAGTTTTTTTCTGAGTATTATTTATTTTGCTCTCTCCTCTCTCTCTCTCTCTCTATCTATATATATATATATCTATCTATATATATATATATATATATATATATATATATATATAATATATTATATATATATATATTGGTATTTTTTTTTATTAAAAAAATATCTTCTATTATATATATTTTATTTATATTTGATAAATTATGATGAGAAAAATTAGAATACATATAAAATGTGCAAAAAAATTTATTGAATTTATGTCATCTTAAAATAACAGTTTAATATTTATTTTTTGTGGAAATAGTAATAGTATGCGGCACGGTAAACCATGCAATATACGTTAAAAAATTTGGATACGGTATACCTAACGGTAACGGTATTTAACACATTGTGTGGAGGTGAAGCAAAAAATCATCTTTCAAGGCTCAAGATGAAGACTTTTGATGAGGAAATGTGTGATGCAATTGATTATACGGAGGTAGACAATGCTTAATGTTTTTAAAAATGAATACATTCAATATGTATTCCGATATAGATATTTATAAAAGAAAACTTTCTTAACCTCAATTCCATCCTCGCATGTAAATGTATGGTGTCAACTGTACTAGCAAGTAAGTTATATATTGATTCCAGAGAGAATTGTATGGCAAAGAATTTTATCAAGTACCAAAGTATGGTGAACTCAACTTTAGCTAAAAAAAAACAAACAATAGAAATAAGAAATGAGAAGTTAACTACCAAAACTATGGATCACTCAACCAACAAACCAAACAAATATAACAAACTATCATAAATTAATAAATGCAAGGTCTTTAAGGAGTTCTATCCAGCCCAGCTTGTCACAAATATCTAACTAAACCAAATCATACGTATTGATAGTTGTAGGCAAGAAAACTCTTAAGTATTAGCTCCCATCTTTTAAGGCAGGGTCAATTTGTGTAGTAACCTTACCCCAGTGGAGTACTCTAAAATGCCTATGGAAACTACCATGGATATCATAGACATATGTCTAATTAGACATAGTATTGAGATTACAATTTTACCCCTTACCCTAACCGTTTCTCTCTCTCTCCTACTGCCGCTCCGCAGATTATTTCTCTTTCTCCCCCTCTCATCGCCGCAGCCACCGACCGCTGCTCCGAACTTTGATCTCCTTCGCGCATCGATCTCTGTCGCACACCGATCTCCATTGCACACTGATTTCCGTCGAGCACCAGCATCTTTCTCTCCCCCTCTCATCGCCGCAGCAACCGACCGCTCGAGCACATCTCCTTCGCATCTCTCTCCTCAACTCTGATCTCCTTCGCGCGTCGATCTCTGTCGCACACCGATCTCCGTTGTACACTGATTTTCGTCGAGCACCAGCATCCTAGCCGAGATGATGATGCCGTAGTATTGCCGGAAATCTAACGTGATGACAAGCCGACGGGATGATTAACCGACGCGATGACGCGATGCCAGAGATCTGATGATGATGTTCGACGAAGGCAGTCCAGGAGCGGCGGCAGCTACAGATCTAAAAGGGGCAGCTGTGGATTGCTTTAGACATTTTGTCACTTTTCTTTAGACACTTTTACACATTCATTCAGACACTTTTTTATTGTTTCAATTAGTTATTTTTTAAGAGAGTAAATTGTTTGCGTATTGGTCAGACACTTCTAAATATTTATTTAGACACTTTTACACATTCATTCAGACACTTTTTTATTGTTTCAATTAGTTATTTTTTAAGAGAGTAAATTGTTTGCGTATTGGTCAGACACTTCTAAATATTTATTTAGACACTTTTACACATTCATTCAGACACTTTTTTATTGTTTCAATTAGTTATTTTTTAAGAGAGTAAATTGTTTGCGTATTGGTCAAACACTTCTAAATATTTATTTAGACACTTTTACACATTCATTCAGACACTTTTTTATTGTTTCAATTAGTTATTTTTTAAGAGAGTAAATTGTTTGCGTATTGGTCAGACACTTCTAAATATTTATTTAGACACTTTTACACATTCGTTCAGACACTTTTTTATTGTTTCAATTAGTTTTTTTTTAAGAGAGTAAATTATCTACGTATTCGTCAGACACTTCTAAATATTTCTTTAGACACTTTTCGGTATCCATTCAGACATTTTTATATTACTTTGTAGACACTTCCACATACTATATTAGACACACACTTCTAAATATTTCTTTAGACACTTTTCGGTATCCATTCAGACACTTTTATATTGCTTTGTAGACACTTCCACATACTATATTAGACACATTTACATTTTATTGCAGACATTTTTGTTGTTCAGAAGCAACAAAGATGCGACTTGGAGGCAACGATCGGAAGCAAGATCTGGAGGTGATGACAAGATCCGACGAGAGATGCTGAGATCCGGCGAGTAATGGCGAGATCCGACGGAGACGACGAGATCCGACGAGAGATCTCGACGAGTGATGACGAGATCCAGTGAGAGACGACTATCCGGCGAGTGATGACGAGAGACGATGAGAGATCTCGGCGAGTGACGACGAGATCCAGTGAGAGACGACGAGGTCTGGCGGCTGGCGACGAGATTCGGCAAGAGATCTTGGCGAGTGATGACGAGAGATGACGAGATCCGGCGAGTTGCGACGAAATCCGACGACAGCCGGAGGCGAACAGCTGTGAGATCTGGATGCGGATGATGACTACAATATTTGGAGGCGGTGACGGTTCATCGGAGGAGGTGGCAGCGACGGTGGCGGCGACGGCAACGGCGGAAGTGGTGACAGAAGCAGATTTCAAGGTTGAGAGTGACTTTTGGTCTAGGGGTAGATTAGTCAATTTATTTACTGGATTATAGGCTATTTATAAGAAATTAGGACTAGATTAGTATGTCTAATTAGACATATGTCTACAATATAATAACTATATGGAAACACCATTATACTAGTTACAGTTGGCTAGTTAACTACCTGTCCAATTTTAAAACCTTCCATACATCTAGTTTTTAAGCCTACAATGTGCTATGGATGCGTAATGTTTTGATTTCAGGTTGCATTATAAGTAATAAAACCTTAAATCATTATGCACGTTTTATAAAGCATAATAAAAAAAACACAAGTCAAAGAATAAAATAAAATTATTTTAACTACAAGTAATAACCGTACACATGCATCATTATACAAAACAGACTCTGCACATAGCAAAAGCAACATATGTGAATTACTCTATCTAAGTACATCGAAACCTATCTAGCATACAAAAGTATGGGAACTACAACTGAGATCTGAGCCCCACTATGTCATTCCTCATGTCACTAGCTTCTATAGGGTCATAAAAAACGATAGTTAGCAACAAACACTTAACTAGCATGAACTAAAATCAATAAAGATTCAATAGGTGGTTTCTTGCACGAAAATTCTAGCATAACCACCTTCAATGGTTGTCGGCCCATACACATAACACTATTTGCACAACAACACTAGAGGGACTTCTTCCTCTACCTAGTCCTCATTACAAGACTCAATCTTCTTTACAACTAAACTTACTTTACTAGCCACTAATATGGTTAACTTACCAACTTAACTTCCTTTTCCTTGTTCTACAGGTAACATGGTGAATGCTCCTTGTTTAAGTTCAAAGGAAATCACTAGGTGGTTTAGGTTCCTACTTAGTGCCTTAAGCTTTCTAGATTGTCTAGGTCACTAGTGTAATAAACCTCCACCCATTGTCCTAGGCGCATGAAGTCCTTACTTGTACTACAAGTTAGAAATTACTTAAATGACAAGTGCAATAACTGTCATCTAACCTACCTTGGGTGCACTAGGTTCCCACTTGTGCCTCAAAAAGCAAGTCTCATAAGTGACAAATGCACTAACCATCACCCGACTTAACTAGGACATTAGGTTTCACTTGTACCTCATGTTACAACTAGCCTAGGTTACAAGGGTACTAACTTTACCCATCCTACCTAAGGTGCATAGTGCATTAGGCCTTTGCTTGTGGCTCAAATTATGCTAGCCTAAGTCACAAGCACACTAGGCCTCATAAAAAGTGATCCCCTATTCATCATTACTTGTTTCCCATACTAAATCGACGTGTAAATTAACCATGAAACCACTTAGGAAGCCATACTATGGGCCTCAAGGCCCCTAAGTCCCTTAAGAACCCCTTTTGGCAAGCTTCCACATACCCCTGCCTAGATTTAGTTGCATCCTGGCCAGGTGTGATCACACCCAAACTAATGTGATCACATCTTTTAAGGGGTATGATCACACTGTCCTCACCCAGTCCCTCTTCCTCGTGTGCGATCGCACCAAGCCTGTGGTATGATCACATTTTGACCTAGCTGAGAGTCTTGTGTTTCTTCTTGTCTCCTATGCATATGAGGTTCTTTCCATGGGCCATGAAGCATCTTAACTTGCCAAACCAAGCTTTATGAGCCACATACAAATCACATAAATCAATTTAGCAAGCAAATTTACTAAATCCCTTACATGAATTATGAAGAATAAGCAATAATCAAGCACCTCCAAGCAAAATAGGCTATTCTAGGGTGTTTTTATGGTTCCAAGCAAAATCCAACATACTAGGCACCAAAGTAAGCTCAATTAAGTTAGATGAAAGCTCAAGATACTTCAAGAAACCAAGAACAACCAAGGATAAAGCCATTACTTAGAATTTTGCAAGCTCCCCCAACTTGAACTCCAAGAAAAATGTTCTTAAGCTCCACATCCTAGCTAGAACAAGTGTGGGCTCTATTGGGTACCTCACAATGCTTTGATTTTCACCAAGGATTATAAAATGGAAGATGTTTGATCAAGAAATCATGGAGGAGAAAGAGACCAATGAAATGGGATGGAGAGGATGAGTGAATAGTGATCTTAACCCTTCCCCATCCCTCCACAAAAAAAAGGTTTAAAACAAACATCCCTCCAAAACTTCCCCCAACCTTCTCTTTTTTCACAAAAGGACTCCATGTCTAAATAGTACCACGAAAACTTAGGCCATTTTAAGTTTGATTTTTAAGCTCATAAGTAGTTCTTTGGACCCAAAGTGATACGAAACCAAATTTTTCATATCACTTTGGGTCCAGAGAACTACTTATGAGCTTAAAAACCAAACTTATCACCATAGGTTGTAAAATGACCATTTTACCCCTTGTGACTAGTTATTTTATTATGTACCTATGTCTAATTAGACACGCTAACCCAAATCTTAATCTTTTATATATAAGAAACTAGCCAGCCAAAAAAATGACAAAATTACCGTTAGCCAAAATCTTGCCTTATCTACAAAACCCTGCCTCCCTACTGTTACCCGTTTTGGTGACCCTGCCGCCGTCGAACCATCATACCTCAAGATCTCATTGTAATCGCTTTTTCCACTGAATTGTATCACCACCACCATTCCTCCCCCATCTTGCATCCAGATCTTGCCACCCCTCCCATGCATTGGATCATGTTGATTGGCACACGTCTCCACGATCTCATTGTGAACTTTCTTATTACTACTACCACCAACTTTGCCATCACCGCCCACCATTGAAAATTCGTTGCCGTAAAAAGTGTCTGAAATAATGTGCAAACGTGTATGAAATAATATGTAAAAATGTCTAATACAGTATTTGAAAGTGTTTTAAGTAATTTATAAATAATTTATTATTATCAAACAATAAGAAATGTCTGAAATAATAAGTAGTGTCTAAATTGATATCTAAAAGTGTCTAAAGAAATATTTAAAAGTGTTTGAACCAATATGTAAATAATTTATTCTCTTAAAAAAATAATTATATGAAATAATAAAAAAGTGTCTGACTGAATGTGTAAAAGTGCAAAGAAAAATTAAAAAAATGTCTGAAGCAATATATAAATAATTTATGAAATAATAAAAAAATGTCTAAATGAATGTGTAAAAATATCTAAAAAGAACTTTAAAAATGTCTGAAGCAACATGCAAATAATTTATTTCCCTCATAAATAAAAGTATGCAAACTAATAAAAAAAAGTATCTAAATAAATGTTTAAAAGTGTTTAAAGTAAAATATTAAAATGTCTAAAGCGTATGTTTGTTCCATAATTTGACTCTTTTAAGTATGAAAGCTATTTCTTCACCGTGAATATTTCCTTTTTCTTCTTTGGTAGCCCCTCCTCACTTCACCTCCGCCACAACCACCTCCTATTTCTCCTTATCCGGTCATCACTCGCCGCTTCTACATCTGCCTCAGCTGCAGTGGCTTTCTCTTTCTCCTTCTTCAATAGACATTCGCCACTCCTGGATATGCCTCTGTCACAACAGGTTCCTCTTTCTCTTCCCCCGATCAACACTCTTATTCTTGGATCTGCCTTCGTCACAGCTACTTCCTCATTCTTCTCTTTAATCGCCGCTCTTGGCTTTGCCTCCGCCTTCTTTGGTCACTGCTCTTGGTCTCGTCTCTTCCAGTCGCTGCTCTTAGCTTCACCTCATCCAGTCACCACTTCTAGCTTCCTCTCGCTCCAATTGCCGCTCCTAGCTTCACCTCTACACTGCTGAGAACAACTACTATAGAAAGAGCCCTAGACAGAGTCCAACGATGAAGCCGTAATGGTGAGCTCGTTAAAGTTAAGATGACAGGGGGTGGCGCCAGAAAAGAATCATGGAATAGAAAGGAAATTAGGGTGAGGGGTACATTTGTAAATCAACTCATATGTCTAGTTAAACACATGTTCATAATATCCTTGGTACCTTGTGACACTTGGGTGTCAAAATGACCTAGGAACCATCTTACCCTCTAATAATTTGACTTGTTAATTCAGAAAAAATGAAACATTTAATTAGAAAATTTGACTTAATAATAAATTTTACTTGATCTTTTAAGGTCTATTATCTAGAGGATCATAAAAATTAGCCCTTTAGAACCCTCGTTTGTACTTTTAGTCAAATATGTTATCCTATGAACCTTTTAGCTCAATTTATCCTCTATAGCCTCATACAAAAGATGAGTATCTAGACTTTTTCCATTAACCATGCTCTATTGGTCCTAATCTAACATAAGAAACCTTAAGTTAATTGCGTCCGTAGCCCCTAACCTTTAATTATTATACTATTTTGGACCCTAACCTCTATTTCTTGTATGGAAAGTCCCCAATCGTGTTTAAGTGATCTGCTTTGGACTTTTGTAAATGAAAACCATTAATATTGATGGAAAATGTCATATGACATGCCAGTGCAGGTGATTGGCCACTATGGCACAATGAATCAATTACTAGCAATGATGTGGAGAGTGAAAAAAAGAATAAAAAAGGAAAATTAATGTGATGATGTGGAAAGAAAATTAAAAAAAAAAACAATGAGTTGCTAGAATCTGGAAATCTCTTCCACTATTTACCGAGTCCAACACCGCCTCCTCACCCTTCCTTCCCCGGCTAGCCCGACATGCTCTCATCGCTTTATGCCAATGTCGCCCTTCTATGTGTCCCATTCACACACGCCCGCCACTACTAGAAGCTACAGATCTCGATTTCTTGAAGCTTCGATTTTGTTTCCCTAACTTCTAACTGATGGCTAAACCAAGCATTCTCATGTTCAATCATGGAAATTGTTAAACTTGATCATACGCACTCATGTTCAATCATGAAAGTTGTCTTAATCCTGTATACTTGTGTTCAATCTTAAAAATTATCTTGATCATGCGCATTCGCTTTTAGAATTGTCTTAATTCCCAGCAGTACCGAATTAACCTAGATGAACAAATAAGGACTTTTTGATAAAACTTCTACCTTCGACCTTTCGATCCCAACGGGGATGAGTCATACGATGAAGAACAGCGAATCCCATCTGGGTACCAAAGTAGAAAGGGAGAGGTTACTGGGACCAAAAAGGAAAGGCTACTGGTGGTAGTAGAAGGGCAGGTATTGATCAATGTGGCAGAGGAGGGGTGACATGGCGGAGGGCGGCATGGAGATGAAGAATGATGGTGTTGGCAATGAGCCAAACATGTGAGGTTAGGGGAGGTTTCAATTTTTTCATTTTTTTCTTCTTCCTTTTCCACATCATTACTAAGATTGATTCATTGTGCCACTGTTGCAAAATCAACCATGCTGGCAAGCCATGTGGCATTTTCCGTCCATACTAACGATTTTCATCCACAAAAGGTCCAAAATAGAACACTTAAACAAATTTAGGGATTTTGTATGCAAGAAATAGATGTTAGGGTCCAAAGTAGTATAATAATTAAATGTTAGGAGCCACAAACACAATTAAATTTGAGAAACCCCTCTTGAGTACTTCCCCTAAGTCTAGCATGTTGTTCAATAAAAGTAGCTAGCAAAAAAAAAAGCTCATTTAAGCAAAAGATAAAAGACCTAACAAATCATAAAAATAATTAATGGGCTATATATTAACAAATATCAAATTATGGCATTTACAATATCCATAGAAACAATAGGTCTAAACATATTTACAAAAATCCCAAACTAAAAAAAAAAGATTGGATTAAAAAATTATATCCAAGTATAAATATTTATTGTAAAAGAGTTCCCATCCAATACAAGCAAGGAACTTTATCAAATTAGCCTTTTAGCTCCATAGTCCATAAAAACCTTAAAAAAACTAGCCAAAGAACAAATTTGGAGGGTTTTGAAGTCGAAAAGGAACGATTTTTACAATTTCCCCACTACATAATTTATAATAAAGCACCCCAACGTTGTGGCACCACTCCCTTCACTTTAGTGCCCAAAAACTTTGTCTCCCTAGTGCTATGGTGCTACTCTCAGTGTTGCCACTTCTCAGCTTCTACACTTTTTTGTATTTTGATCATAACTTTGTTCACATATGTTCGATTGAAGTAACTCAAAAGCCTACACAAAGCTAAGAGGCATAACTACAATTCTTTCAAGAAATAAAGCTAGACAAAGCAACGATGATGCTAGAATTACAGTCATAAGTTAAAGCTAGGGGCGTATCTTTTAAGGTGCAGGGAGAGGCTGCCGCCCCCCTAAACTTTTTAAAATTGTAATAATATTAAAATTAGGTAATTGTTTGTAAACTTTGAAGCTAATAATGGGCAAGTGTATATTTTACCATTTTGAAAAAAACAAAGAGAAACTTACATAAACCCCTCCAAGATTTGGCCTAACCTACACTTGCCCCTATCTATTTTAGAAAATCTACACTTTGCCCTTAATAGTAATTCTACATGTTATACTAGTGGAGTCAAATGCTTTGATTACCTAATAAGGTTTGTAAATCATACAAATCAAACACAAGGTTCATCTCTTGTTACCGCCAATCTAATTTTTCCTGAATATATACTCCATTCGTCCTATATTTTTTGCACTATTTGACTTTTTCACTTAGTTTGACTTGAATTTATTCGTATTAGTATTTATTTAAAAAAAAATTTAAAAAAATATATATTTAGAAACTATATGTCTTAATTTATCATTATTATATCAAAGTTCTTCATTTATATACTAAAATGTTGAAAATAAAAAATTATAGATTAATTGCTGAAAAGTGAATGGTGCAAAGAATATGGGACGAAAGAAGTAATATATTTCGAATAAATTTTTTACTTCTAAATAATTTCTATATGTATAAATTTACTAATAGTTTTTTAAAATCTATAATATATTTTCATTTTTATAAATTAAGTTTTTGTTTGTGATTAATATTAATATTTAATTTCTAACTTCTTATTCAACTTTCAATTAGTTTAGATAATAAGGAAAATCTTCTTATTAACATTGAATTTATAGAACATACTTATTCTTAGCATACCTAATGATTATTATTAATATTGAATTTATAGGACATACTTTACAAATTATGAGGGAGAATCTTCTTAAACCCATTACATTCTTTATTATTTTTACTTTGAATGAAAATAATACAAAAAATCATATTAAACCAATTTTTCATTAATTTTTATTATATAGATCATATTCGCTAAATTTTAGAATAATAAAAAATCTATAGCATTTTTGTCTAAAAAGTGCACATTTCTTCTTAAGTTTGAATAGTGTTAGGGAAGTAAGAAGTTAGTTTCTTTATCACCAAAAGGTTGATTTTTGATATTTGATTTTGATTTCGATAGTTTTGAGCATATGGTTTTGAAGGAATGTCGTATTAAATTTTGAGTAATAAATTTTTTAATTGAACTTAATCATTGTAAACTTTTAAGTTTCATAAATTTATATGTAATATTATTTATTTTTTTCTATTATTGATCCTAACTTTATATATGTTAACAACTTGCCCCACCTCCTAAGCTTATTTTTTGGCTACAACCCTGGTTAAAGCTCTATTCATCCTTAAATTTCTTCCTTCATTCAAGTCGCCTTTTTCTTTCATTGACCACCCCTCCATTTTGACCTACAAAACCTATAAAAATTTGACTAAAAACAGGTGTTTCACCCCTATAAAATTGTACAAGAAGTGCCAAAGATGAATTGACTTCATCGATTTATCAATGAGTATTAATTGAAGTATAGCTATAACATGCAGGTCATTCTAACAATGTGGCTAATGGTGTGGAAAGGATACAATTAATTAACGTGGTGAATATTATTGCTTGTATTGGAGTAATCACGCACATTTTTTAAGAGATGAAAGTGAGTGAATGTGAAGATATTGGGGAATTTTGTCTCAAATTTAAAATTTTAGTGACTTAGACCTTCATTTGCCTCCTTGCTGATGAATTTGTGGCAAGCCTTTCATTAGAAAGACTTTACTCATTTTAAAATATAAAATGAATTATTTTATTTTTAATTTTTTAGAATTAATGTTATAAAGCTAAGATTCTATCAACCTAATAATCTTTTGAATTATATTTTTCTAAATTAACTAATTTGTATGTATTTTTATCCTTACACGACAATTAAAACAATAAGAATTAATAAAATAATCCATTTAGAAAAATAAAATGGCTTTTCAAACTTCTTATGGTGTAGTATTTTAATTGGTTAATAACTTGGACAGATAATCGATATATAGAAAATAGACACACACAAAAATGTTTTGCTTTTTTAAAAATCTCAATTGAACACACCCTCACAAGGCATATCATGCATTTGAGAGAGTTTTTGGTGAGAAAAAGAAGAGAGATATGTTATGAGCAAAAATCCTATGTGAGGAGACTACTCACAGGCCTTTGCACGTACAAATATTTCTAAATGTTATGTAATCTATCATCTCCTTATATACCTAGTGAGGTAATTAATTATCCATAGGGGCCTATGAATTTTAATTTGTTGACTGATTAATTTTTCATTCTAATTATTGGTATTGGAGTGTGAATCCTTGCTGCATATTTAAAGGATAACAGTCTAGAAAAAAAAATGGAAAAGAGGATCATGGAACTGTGGAAGAGCGTCTCGCCTACGAAAGAAATTCTCATGAAAAGGACAAGGAGAGAGGTTCTCTTTCTTAAAATCTTCCATTTGGAGCCATGTTAAATGGGACCTTTCATCAAGTACTGTTAAACTTAATTAAATATTTGATTAGTCTATAATTATATCCAATTGGAAAATGACACAGTTTAATTGTTCATCTGATTGATCAAATCTCACGATGATGAAGAAGATTATAAACTTATAATTAATAGTATCCTGTCGCACGGGTAAGGAGGATCCAATTCTCTCCTAATTAATTATCTCCACTAATTTAATAATTCCGACATCCTCCACTAATCAACGAAAAGTTATTCCTAAAGAAATGGTCTTTGTATGTTTCTGTACACGGTTTGGTTGGCCGAACTTTAAAAAATATGCAAATCATAATATTTACTATTTGGGTTAACCGGCCTGATGGGTGTATGTATGTATATATATGTATGTGTGTGTATATATACATAATAAAGTTAAAAGTGATGAGGGGAGAGTGAGAGAGCAGCATAAGCATTTGAGCGGCATAAGCATTTGGGGCACGATTACTAGAAAGCAATGATTCAGAATCTCCACCGAAAACATGATGTCTTGGAGTAGGCTTACTATGGAGTGATTGGGCACCATACGTCTTACTACAACTTCCATCAATTGAGAGCAATCATAAAGAATAGTAATATTATGGAGCGGGAACTGTAAAGCATAAGACACTACTCCTTTGATAGCAACTAGTTCTTCTTCTTAGAGTAGATTCACAATTTTGCCAGACCTGTCCTTCTTGCAGTCTTGGAAGGGCATCAGTACCCTTCTATAACCAATCAACTACTCCAAGGTGTGAAGATTGATAGCATGCACCAATGACTATAAAGAATTGCGGGATTTCAACTTGTCTTCTGTCTTTATTGGCACCCCATGTGTGGCATGGTGGGGGCAGCGGGTGTTTGTCTTAAACAAGGAAAGATACTGCTTAAAATCTCTTGAATAGAGTAATTCTTAGAAAAGGACATCCCTCTTATAAATGAGAGATTGGATATTAAAAGGGATATTTTGAAAAAGAAGTTTATTCCAACCCCGCCAGAGAATCCAAAGGGAAGAAAACAAGTAGTAAAGCCAATCCACATGTCATTTCTTCTAGAAAACTAGAATGTCCAATACCCAAGGCTTAAAGGACTAGGAACTAGTGGACAAAAAGCTTGACACAGAAGTTACCTCATATCACAGAAGATCCTCGACAACCCCAGAAAAAAATGAAGAGAGGACTCCTTATGCATGTTGCATATCAAACACTAAGGACTAATGAAGCCACCATGAGAAGCGAGATTGGATGTGGTAAGAAGTGTATTTAAAAGACATTTTCAAAGAAAGGCCTTGAATTTTTGTAGAAAATTCATGCTTCATAGTTTTTAATAGACATAAAAGAAATGGGGGTCCGTAGAGAAGATATGACTACTACAATCCAAACTCGTATATTGTGGGACCTTGTTGAGTAATTGGAAAGTATAAATCTTCTTTAATGAGTATCAACCATTCAGACTACCTTTCCAAAAAAAAGATTCTAATCTTGAAGTTGCTAAAAGCACAAGCATGCCAAAAATAAGTTTTGAAATCTGTTTAGGAAAAAGGGATTGAATAAGATCCTCATTCCAACCATGGGTATACCCAAGCAATAAATTTGAAACTTTAAGATTCTTATGACATGGAAAATTTTGACTCAGTGCCCTAAGAATACCTTGGGTGACTCCGGGGATCCAATAGTTATACCAAACCCAGATTATATTGCCATTACCAATAAGTCTCTTGTAGGAATTGCATACAGTATCATAACCAAATAGAAGGCATCCTAGATTTGCGAAGTGTCACCTTTACTTTTTATGAATTAGATAGACTAGGAACCATTACACACACACACGCGCATACACATAAACTCCTACTTTTTTATAAGAAGCATCGGAATCAACTATCATTAATCAAATGATCAAAGGCTATAATGGCTGAGATATGAGACGATAAAACATTCGTTTAAAAATAAAAATCAGTACAAGCAAGAATAGCCTCAGTAAGGTGTTAGGCGAAGCCATTGGATTCTTAGAATGTATAAAGCACCTGCCAGCCTAACAACTTTGAAATGTAGCACTTGATCTCTAAAATGAAAGTATACGCTTCTGACTTGTCATCTGTGTTTGACACCACAACTGAACCAATTTCTCGGGCATTCATTTCAACCACAAGCCTGCTTATTCGAAAATCACTAGCTAGCTTTAGCCCCTCTAAATAGGCTTTTTCCATAGAAAACATTAGGCAAACCTATTTTCTTTATCGCGAGAGCCATAATCACTATTCCTTGCGAGTCAAGAATAACTCTTATGTACCTAACACTCTTACCTCTCCCACTCAATATCCATATTAAGTTTATACCATTCGGGGAGCATCACCCAACCTAATCAAGCTTAAGCCATAACTTCATCCCTTATAGAAGACTTGAATCTTTTGTTTGCTTTTGACACCTTTAAATCAATGATTCTATTAGTTGATAAGATCCATTATGAATGACCTAATTTCAGTGCTACCATAAGGTTGCTGTGGTAGTTAGAAGCCTAACCAACTCCTTGGCCAAAACATGTTTCATTCCTTGGGTAAACCATTCCTTAATCGAGATGCCACCCAGCTCAATCCCAAACATCAAACGTCAGGCTTCCTATACAAAACTTGAGAATGAACAATCTAATAACATATGTAGTAGGGATTTTGTACCTTGCCAGCAAATCAAGCACTCCACAATCACAACAATTTTCCAAATGGTGATGTTGTCCTTCATTACCATGTTGTTATGGGCACTACCCTAATTAAAAATTTTATGTCTAGTAAGAACCTTGGATCTCCAATCCACTTCCATAACATGTTACTACAAGTTTCATCTCATCTCAGCTATGAAAATTGTGAATGTGTCATTTCATTTTAGCCTCTACTTTGATTGCAATATAGACTTGGTACCTACTATTGAACAAAATTGATAGCCGAGGTGCCCATCACCGGCCGAGCTCCCAGACCTGACGGAGTACCGACTTCGGCAGAGAGGAACAACCAGCCGAGGTCAGAAGGACGAACGATCCCCCTGGCCTAACATAGGGAATTCGCTTCCTTAGGAAATGGTGGGACCAACCTCGGTAGAGCGGATAGACCCTCTTTGGAAACAGAAGTATCCCTCGGATGAACCATCCTCCGGGGAGTATATTCCCCGAGACGTTAGAGTAACCTCGGAGAGTACGAACAAAGCATTTAAGGAGCCTCTAACACCTCCCCATAAAAGTCGTCCCCCAAGTACATTCTGACACGCTATCACTGGGGCACGCCATCAGAGGGACACCTCGATACGACACTCTCGGAATGCCTAGGCTGTCAACCAGGCGACTTTTGCTGAGATAAGCATCCCTTCGTTCCCAGAAAAACAGGGATCACATCCCACCGGACACGTGTCGTAATCTGGGACGACCACAAGAGGAGAATGGCTTCTGTACACCTCCTTTATAAAACACCCAGAAAAGCATTCTAGAGAGGTAAGGGAGAATAGTTCTCTTTGAATACACAAAAGAACACATAATCCAGCTATCTAAAAGAACTGACTTGGGCGTCGGAGGCTCCTCCCCGGGAATACACACCGGGGACCTCCTAACATACGTCTTCTGGAGTGTTTCAGGTACCCTCCACTGGGGAATTTCCTCCCAAAGTGTTCTCCTCCATCAGAAGTCTGCCCTACCCGTACAATGACACACGATGAAGCTGCCGCAGGCCATCATTTCGCGCCGTCTGTGGGAACTCTATCCCATGTCACCGTCGTGGAGACTCGGCACTCGAAGGAAAAAGGGATTTCAAAACCCCCTCGCACCTGAGACTCAACAGGCGACCACTCTACCTGTGGCAGAAACTTCTATGATGGAGGAAGATCGTCCTGTAACGGTAACGATGAGCTTCCTACGGGATTTCCAGTGTTCTATCGTTGCCGAAATCACTCAGCAGCTTGATCAGAGGTTGCCCCAACCTCCACCCACTCAAAGAGCCTCACCCCTGACCATTCGTCGGGAAAGGAGCTCGCGATCTACTCATCGGAGTTCAGGGAGTGGAGACTCCCTTGACGCATATTCAACAGATGGTGAACCCGTTGAGACGCGCCCCGCCAGAGGGGGAGCCCCAAAAGAGACCAGGGCCTTCTGTCAACGGAGCGCATCCCCTTACCAGAGGTCCCCTTCTCCCCCTCGCCGGAGTCGTTCTCCAAGGCGAATGAGAAATTCGCCACTACCAGCAAATGCACGATGGCAGGAAGGAACCAGCACTGCCGCCCTTATGGAAAGGATTCTGGGAAGGCTGGAAAAGGTTGAGAAATAGATCTCTCGAAAACCAGTCTGGTCCTGGTTGTCCGACTCCTACACCGGAGAGGAGTCGCCTTTCGTACGTGAGGTAGTAGAGGCGCCTATGCCCAGTGATTTCAGGGTTCCTCGACTGGAAACGTACGACGGGTGAAGTGACCCCCAGGCACACCTGACAAAATATAAGCGAAGTATGGTGCTCCATGGCGCGGACGACGCCACACTCTGTAAATGCTTTGAGGTGACGCTCTCAGGACCAGCAACAGCGTGGTATGGCTCTTTACCCCAGGGAAGTTTGTAGAGCTTCCAAGAACTATCTACTGCTTTCACCCAACAGTTTATTGGTAGTAGGCCAACTACCAAAATGCCAGGGCAAATGTTTGACATAGCTCAGAAAGGAGGGGAGACCATCCGCGATTATGTTGAAAGATTCAATCGAGAAGCACTGAGCGTACCAGACTTTTGACCAGAAATAGCATCCTGGCAATGGTCAAAGGACTGTGGAGGGACTCCCAGCTGTTCTACAAGTTCTCCAAAGATCCCCCAGAAACTCTTGGGGAATTTTACAGAAGAGCCGAACAACACATGACGGCCGAAGAACTCAGAATGGGAGGACCTAAGGGCGAGCACCCTTGCACCGAAGGGCCTGGCCATCAACCACGCCAGCAGAACGAGGGAGAGCGGTCCCGCAGGCAAAGAGAGAAGAGGCCCGCAGCATTCACTCCCTTGAACACCACAAGAGCTAGCATTCTAATGGCGCTAGAAAGGCAAGGGACCATAGTCCCAAGGCCAAAGGCCATGGCCCCGGAGAATAAAAGGAATATGAAAAAATTCTGTCAATTTCACCGGGATCATGGCTATGACACTGAAGCCTGTTACCAGTTGGAGAAGTACATCGAGTCCCTGATCAAACAGGGTCAACTTCGACGATATTTGCGGATACCCTCTCTGAAAGGGAGAAAGGAAGAGCAGAGGAGAGCAGACGATGAAGAGTATGACTCAGATAGACGGCGGGACCGAAGTCCCCGGAAAAGTCTGCCACCCTCGGCAGGGGTCATCCAAACCATCACTACTGGGATGCCCTCGGCGAGAGAAAAAGAAAGATGAGAGAAGTCTCCATCATGGAGTACGGGAGCTCCTCGCGAAGGCTCACCCGTGGGGACGGGTCTGTAATAAAATTCCCTCACGACGACCCTCTCCTTGTCATGGCAAGAATAGGGAACTGGGACGTCAAGAGAGTCCTCCTCGATGACGGCTAGAACACCGACGTCATTTTTTCTCATCTGCTGGGTAAATTAGACATCTCAAAAAGTGACCTTAGCCCAGTCAATTCCCCCACCTTCGGCGTCGGACCATCTGAACTTCCAGTCCTTGGGTACATCGACCTGCCTGTGATGCTGAAAAGGGTCTCCCCCAAAAGCAAAGAAGAGTTAATCGCCTCCGGCAGGACAAGATTTATAGTCATTGATGTACCGTCAGCATATAACGCCATTCTGGGAAGGCAGACTCAGGGTAATTTTCACATTCGGCCAGATGTAAGGTACCTGACGGTCACCTTCGCCATCGAAGACGGAGATGCTGAAATCTTCATAGATCAGGCCGAGGTTAGAAAAGTCTTCACGAGGGCCAGGCAAAGCCCAACCAAGATCCAGGTACAGACTTCGACAGAAGGAAGGCCTTGATGGATGAAAAGGCAACCGCAAAAGAAACGGAAAGCCTCGAAAAAATAGAAACAGAAGATGTAGAATTGATCCCCGGCCGAAACACCCGAATTGGGAAGAAACTGGCCGAAGGGGACAAAAAGAGGCTTGTATCCTTTTTATACATGAACAAGGATCTATTTTCTTATTCGCCGAAGGATATGCCTGGGGTTGACCCCAGCATAATCCACCACAATCTTAAAGTGCAACCACACGTCAGACCAGTTCGGCAGAAAAAACGGAATCTATCAACTCATAAAAAGTCCTTCGTCAAGGCCGAAGTTAGTTGCCTCATCGAGGCCGGGGTAATAAGGGAAGTAAAATACCCCGAATGGCTCAGCAATGTGGTTATAGCCACAAAAGAGGGTAGTGAAAAGCTTCTAATATGCATCGACTTCCGAAACTTAAACGATGCCTGTCCAAAAGACTCCTACCCATTACCAGCCATAGATCAGCTGGTAGACGCAACAGCCGAGTACGGACTGCTTAGCTTCCTCGACGCCTTTAGCGGGTATCATCAGATCCGAATGAACCCCGAGGATGAGGAAAAAACGGCATTCATCATAGAGATAGGCACTTACTGCTATGTCAGAATGCCCTTCAGGCTCAAAAATGCAGGAGCCACCTACCAAAGACTGATGAACAAGGTATTTGACGCGCAGATCGGTAGGAACATGGAAATGTACGTCGACGATATGATAGTCAAGAGTAAAGTACCCATTAATCATATCACCGACTTAACCAAAACCTTCCAACGACTTCGAGAGTTCGGCATTCGCCTCAATCCCGAAAAGTGTGTGTTCGGAGTAAACGCAGGAAAATTTCTCGGGTTTATGGTGTCAGAAAGGGGAATAGACGCTAACCCTGAGAAAGTGAAAGCCCTGCTGAATTTCCGGACACCTACGTCTATCAAAGACATACAGAGGCTTACTGGGAGGATCACCTCCCTAAGTAGATTCATCTCCAGGTATGGTGACCGATGTCGCCCGTTTTTCAAAGTACTCACCAAAGTCTCCAAGGAAGGTAGTACCTCCGGAAGCCAGGAACATCCATGGAATACAGAATGCCAGAAAGCCTGGGGAGAGCTTAAAAGTTATCTGACTCGCCTCCCAACACTTCGGCAACCTTGGGAGAGGGAACCTCTCATTCTTTATCTAGCAGTCACTGAAAAGACGGTGAGTTCCGTCTTAGTGAAAGAAGAGGGTGGGAAACAATGGCCGGTGTATTACGTAAGCAAATCCCTGCATGGCGCCAAGACGAGGTACCCGTTGCTCCAAAAAGCTATCTACGCGTTAGTACTGACGGGTAAGAGATTGCGACCCTACTTCCAAGGACACGCCATCACCGTACGCAGTAATTTGCCCCTGCGAGATGTGATGAAAAAAGTGGAGCATTCGGGAAGACTCTCAAAATGGTGCATCGAGCTCGGTGAATACGACATTACTTACGAGCCTAGAAGGGCAATAAAGGCTCAGGCACTTGCAGACTTCATAACTGAGATCCCCGAGATTGAAAAGACCGAAGCACTCGCGGGAGGAGAAACAGAGACTGACCTAGAATGGAAGCTCTTCGTCGATGGAGCGTCAGGCGCAGAGCATCAAGGAGCTGGAATAGTTCTTCAGGGTCCCGAAGGCATGGAAGCTTCTAAAGCGGTCAAATTCGGTTTTAATGTTACCAATAACATTGCCGAATATGAAGCCCTCATAGCCGGACTGAAAATGGCCAGAAAAGTAGGTGTGAAGAACCTTGTGGCCCACAGTGATTCACAGTTAATAGTCCGACAGACGAAGGGAGAATACGCGGCAAAGGACCCAATTTTGGCTAAGTATCACGACCTCGTTCAGAAACTCATTGAGGATTTCGACTCGGTGCACATAAAGAACGTGCCCCGAAGGGATAATACCCAAGCGGATGCCTTGGCCAAGGCGAAGGAACCCACCGAAGTGCTAAAACACCCCAGCACGGAGTTAATGTGCATAAAAACCTCGGGGGAGGGATGGCAAAGCTCCCTCAAGAGATATTTGGCAACTTCAGAGCTTCCCGAGGATCCTAAAGAAGCCGCAAAGGTCCGAAAGCGTGCAGGGAGGTACTTCCTTATTGGGGAAGAGCTGTACAGACAAGGGTACGCAAGCCCTCTACAAAGATGTATAGGCGAGGACGACGCCAAAGTAATACTTGAAGAAGTACATGAAGGAGTGTGTGGCTCCCATATAGGAACAGACGCCCTCGCAGGAGTAATACTCCGCCAAGGTTACTTTTGGCCTACCCTAAGGAAGGACGCAAGGCAATTCGTCCGAAGATGCGACAACTGCCAAAGGCACGCCAATATCCAAAAGCTACCCTCGGAAAGAATAAATGCAACAGACTATCCCTGCCCCTTCGCCATATGGGGCATTGATCTCATCGGACCTCTCCCAAACGCCCCCGGCGGAGTAAAATTTTGCATCGTCGCAGTGGACTATTTCACTAAGTGGATAGAGGCAGAACCGCTAGCATCAATCTCGGCGAAGGATGCTCAAAAATTCGTATGGAAGAACATTATATGCCGATTTGGCATTCCGAGGGTGATAGTGGCCGATAACGGGACTCAATTCACGGACAAGGGGTTCCAGGAATTCATGGAGGACCTTGGCGTCAAGATACATTTTGCCCCAGTGGCTCACCCTCAGAGCAATGGGCAGGTCGAGGTATCTAACAGAACAATAAAAGATGGCCTGAAGAAAAGGCTAAAAGAGGCAAAAGGGAAATGGCCAGGAGAGCTCCCAAGTGTGCTATGGAGCTACCGAACGACTCCCCGAAGAGCCACGGGAGAGACTCCTTTCTCGCTCGTATACGGGACTGAGGCCATTATTCCCATTGAAGTCATGCAGCCCTCGGTAAGAGTACAGGTGTTCGATGAAGGAGGAAATGATCTTGGACTGAGAGCAAAACTGGACCTCCTCGAAGAACACCGCGAAATGGCCGAGTTAAGGAGAAAGGCCTTCCAGCAGCGGATAGCACGCACCGCCAATTTACATGTAAGAAAAAAGGAGATCAAAAAGGGAGACCTTGTTCTCCGAAAGGCCGAGTTCGAACAGCGAAGGCCATCAGAAGGGGTACTTCGGGCAAATTGGAGTGGACCCTATTTGGTCCTCGACGAAGTTCGCCCAGGGGTCTTTAAGTTGGGTAATATTGAGGGAGTAGAGTTGAAGAATACTTGGCATTCAGACTTTCTGAGAAAATTCTATACTTAGACATTTTTTCGAAGAAAGCCTATAAGATACTCCTCCCCGAAGTCGTCAGTAAAAATACATGACGAATATGCCCTCGTTACCGAAAGACTATGCCATGACGATTCTTCCTTACGAAATTCCTTACTAAGCTTAAAAACCCGTCTGAACAAGAAAGGAGTCCAAAAAGGTTCCTTCCAAAAAATAAAGAGCAGGTGTTCGCCAAAAATGTACACTTAGAATCATACCAGCTTCTAAGAAGGCATATTCGGAAGAAACAACGGAGAATGGAGGAAAAAATTATTCATTAAAAAATTCTAAGGTAAAAAATACAAAGAAGGAAGAAGAAAGCCTATGATTAAGCAGGGGTATCCGACGTTTCTCCAACATTATCATCCCCGGATGGCTCAGTCAAAGGCACAGGCCGAGCCGGAGAAAAATTGAGGAACTCGACTTTGGACCATGAAGATCTGGGCTTTTTGGGAAAATCCAAAGTAGACAAGTAAGAAAGGTCAAGCCCAGGGTGCCGAGCGAGGACCTGGTGACGAGCCAAGCAAAAACCATCTTGGTAAGACGTCTTCGACATTTGCTCGCTACGGTCCTTCTCGGCGCCAAGAGCCGCCAGCTCAGCTTTTAGCGCGACAATCTTCTCCTCCAGCTTCTTCTTCTTCCTGCTCTTCGTCTCCTTCTTCTTCAGCGACGCAATCTCAGCCTGGAGATCGGCATTCAAAGCGAGTGCCTTCGCAAGATCCTCGCCGTCTTGAGCGGTCTTCTTCCGAAGGGCCTCATTCTCTAAAGAAAGAGTCACGCACTTTGAGCCGAGGTCTTCAACCTTGGCTGAGAAATCGGTAAGAAGCTCCTGCCTGCTGGACACAACCTCGGCCCGAAGACTCCCAAGGTCCTCCTTCGCGATTTTGTTTAACTCGCCATATTTTAGGGCATATTGGGCGAGAGACTCCTTCGTCTTGCGCAAGGAATCTTCGGACCGAGAGCGGGTCTCCGTTTGTTTCGCTGACCAGGCGCGGAAGTACCCGCTATATGCCAAAAGCTATAGAAAAACAGAGGCGTCAAATAAGTATCAGAAGGCAGTGATAGCGTAGAAGAACAATTTTCTAAAAAGGAAGGATCACCTGAGCAGCGTGCTCGGTCATCCTCGCCGTGAGGATCTCCTCGCTGGGACATTCGGTGGTAAGGGACTGAAAGGTGGCGTTAGTCAGCACCCCCGTCGCCATTTGCGGAGCCATCAGCTAGCTATCCTCAGAGAACAAATCCATGTCCTCTGTGAACATCCAGAAGGGCTCCCGTGGCACCTTGGCCCACGGAATCCGTCGGTCCCGAAGAGCCCTCCGACGGGCATGAGTCTCTACCCAGGAAGCAGTAGGGGCGTTCTCTGCAAGGTCACGCCGAAGTTCCATCAAGACATCATCCCTTAGCCATTCATCCAAAAAATCGTAGATACGAAAAATACTGAGATTTGTAGTGGAATGGCTAAGGAACCAACCTGGTGGAACTTCGGGGACGCACTCCTCAGAACCGACCTCCCGAACATCCTCAGAGACGTTCTTTCCCTTCCCCCTTCTGCCTTCTTCAAACTCCTGGGCAGACGTTCGCTCTGCTGGAATCACGGTAGCAGGGGCAGGACTCAATGTCTCCCCGAGGATGTCAGGGTTCGAAGAAGGGTTCTCGGCCGTCAGAAGTTGAGCAGAGGACTGATCTTCCACCTCAACTACGTTCTCGGGGGGAGGAGGAGTGGTAGCTTTGGCCTTCTTGGACTTAGAAGGGCCGGCAGTCGACTTCTTCCTCTTACCAGAAGTCTTCCTGCGTACTTGCTCTCCCCGCTTAGCCTGACTGTCAAAGAGTGATTTATAAAACTCGGCAGACTGATCGCCCATCTCTGCAAAAAGGTAAAATATCAGTGTAAGTCCAAAAGGAAAATAGATGCCAAATCCTGGAAGATGACTTACTTTCAGAAAAAGCCTGATAAGAAATTTCACGCCGAAGGAGAATGACTATCCAGGCTTTCTTCCCCGGAAGAACAGGCACGGGCATGCCGGGGTCACTCTTGTGGGCAGTTATCACTCCCAGTTCCCGAAGAACTTCCTTTGACATAAGATCCCACTTAATGGGAAAAGGGTATGGTGAACGTGACGGAGCCCCGGAGTCCCAGTCCGCCACTAACCGAATACGTTTGTCGAAGCTGTCAAAATCGGCAAGCAATACCGGAGTAAGGAGCTTCCGGGGATCGACGACGTCGACCTTCAAAGTCCCCGAAGCCCATGTAATAGGCACATGGCTCCAAGGCTCGGGAACCCGGAAAAAGAAAAACTTCTTCTGCCACCCTCGCCAACTATCCTTAGTGCCGAAGGTAAAACATAAACTTCTTACTCCCGGACCCTCAGGGAATAAGGTAGTAAAAACCACCCTTCGGGATCGGGTGGAGTTTGTAGTATTGCATGAAGAAGAGGAAGTGGGGGTTTATGCCGAACACCCCGCACATGCAGAGGAAAGTATTAAAGTAAGAGTAAGAATTTGGGAGGAGTTGGTTCACGGCAATACCGTGGAATTTGCAGAATTCGCATATCATGCGATGAGGGGGATACCGAAGACCGGCTTTTAGCTAAGCTCGGTAAACGGTAACCTCCCCCGAAGAAGCTACGTAACTGTAAGATCCCGGGAGAGGTAACCTCGGTGTGATATAAGAAGGGAGGTAGTACTTGGCCACCCACTTTTTCATCTTTTCCAAAGTAGTGGAACAAGGATAAGCCTCAAGGGAAGCAAGGTTTGCAGAAAGAAGGCGCACAGTCATCAATGGAGTCGGATTTAATGGAGTCGGATTTGACATTTTTCAAAAAATAAGAAAAAGATAGATGACTTTGGGAGAAATAGAGGAACAACGACAAACCACAAAAAGGAACACCCACCAAAGACTTTGCCAAAGCCTGGACTGCGAGACGCTGCTGCAAGGAATCGCCGGAGGCCGCATGAATCGCCGCCGGAAAAAGGAAAAGGGCAAGAAAACGCTCTAGAACAGACGAGAGCTAAAGCAAAAGAGTGAGACAAAATGGGATGGAAGGTGCTTATATAGACCGAAGAACGATAAGTGAAACGTCGTCATAATCATCCTTTGAAGATGTAACTGCCTCATTATTACTCCTTGAAGGCGAAGAGGTGCAGTTGACGTAACCAGCATAACTGTTTCACCATCCAACAGCGTCCACGTGTCACGCGGCGCGAAGAACCAGGGCACGCCCCTCTAACATCACGAAAACCCAAGCACGATTACCCATGACTGACACGCCTGGCCAAAGGACGCGATGGTTCACAGACCCGCGGCAGAAAAGGCAAAAAAGAAAAAAGTAACGTGCATTCCGAGGACGTCAAGAAAGCTAGAGGAGCGTACCTCGGCTCCGAGGAGACGCCTTCCGAAGTAAGGCAACTTTCCAAGAAAAAGCTTCAGCCGCCAGATCGGCAAAGGGACCTTCTTGAAAACATAGCCGAAGCCCCCGCTCCGGCTCTCCAGGAGGGGGCATGTGATAGCCCAGGTGCCCATCACCGGCCGAGCTCCCAGACCTGACGGAGTACCGACTTCGGCAGAAAGGAACAACCAGCTGAGGTCAGAAGGACGAACGATCCCCCTGGCCTAACATAGGGAATTCGCTTCCTTAGGAAATGGTGGGACCAACCTCGGTAGAGCGGACAGACCCTCTTCGGAAACAGAAGTATCCCTCGGAGGAACCATCCTCAGGGGAGTATATTCCCCGAGACGTTAGAGTAACCTCGGAAAGTACGAACAAAGCATTTAAGGAGCCTCTAACACCTCCCCATAAAAGTCGTCCCCCAAGTACATTCTGACACGCTATCACTGAGGCACGCCATCAGAGGGACACCTCGATATGACACTCTCGGAATGCCTAGGCTGTCAACCAGGAGACTTTTCTGAGATAAGCGTCCCTTCGTTCCCGGAAAAGCAGGGATCACATCCCACCGAACACGTGTCGTAATCTGGGACGACCACAAGAGGAGAATGGCTTCTGTACGCCTCCTTTATAAAACACCCAGAAAAGCATTCTAGAGAGGTAAGGGAGAATAGTTCTCTTTGAATACACAAAAGAACACATAATCCAGCTATCTAAAAGAACTGACTTGGGCGTCGGAGGCTCCTCCCCGGGAATACACACCGGGGACCTCCTAACCTGCGTCTTCTGGAGTATTCAGGTACCCTCCACTGGGGAATCTCCTCCCACAGTGTTCTCTTCCATCAAAAGTCTGCCCTACCCGTACAATGACACACGATGAAGCCGCCGCAGGCGATAAAAAATAATTTTCTTTTTTCCTAAAATTCCATAACAAGCGATCGTCTTAATCCCCGGGTAAGAGAGGGACACACCTAATATGTTCAACATCTTCCAGCCTGAAGATCTACTAAATAAAAGGGAGGTTCCAGAATTTAGGCTGGCCATGAAAAAGCTAAGCTATGTTTGCATCCCAAGTAAGACCATTAAATGGAGTTTAAGGCAAAAACTAAACCACCTTTCGTAACTTGTCATCACTCCATATTCTGACCCTTTCTACTGACCCAATCTGCCAACAAAGACCCCTGAGCAACACTTCTCTACCAGCTAGGAGAGTTCTTCATGTGTACAATGAGTTAGCTTTATTGCCACCCCAAGAAGGTCATGGAAGTAATGTCTTTCACCTTTAGAACTTTGAAATATAAAGATGTTTATTGGTGATCAACCTCCATCCTTACTTTGCAAGAATTACGATGTTAAAACTAAAGAGGTTCCAAAACCCAAGATATTTTTTTTCCTTCCCAAGCTTAAATGGTCCTAGCTCATCCAATTAACTCTCTTCCCTTGCTTCCCATGGTTCTAGAAAACCTATTCATAAGCACCTTAAGCTCCTAACACATTCTGTTAAGGATAACAAATACAGTCATGGTGTAAGTAGGAACAGATTACACCACTACCTTAATTAGGGTCTCCTTGCCAGCCTTTGATAGTGACCCTTTATACCAGTTTGAAACAAGATTGGTAACACGTTCTTTAAGGAAATTGAATATTCCTAGTTCTTTTGCCAGGCACAAGCCAGAAGGCCTAAATCTCCTTCGACACTATGGCACTCTTTAACCCCAAAGATAATCAGGAAGTCATGGCTTCAAGCATTGCTAGTATTTGGGCTAAAGAAACACCCAAAAATCTAAAAATTAATACTCTACACTAAACCACACTCATAAGTTCACAGAATATTCCATAGATACTTACCCTTTGGTAGTAAAGCCTTACTGAAGATCAAGTTATCATCAATAAAAAAACTGTGGGACGCTTGCAGTGGCTATATTCTCACCCTCACTTTTAAAATATTCCCAATAGCCATATGATATTCAGGTAAGGCTAATAAGCCCTCAGCACAAATAATGAATAAATATGGTGAGGGTGGATCACCCAGTTAAAGCTATTTGCCCAGCTTGAAGCTACCATATTGCTGGTCATTTATTGTGATTGAATATGTAATTGACGAGATATACTCCCGAATTAATTTATCTGAGAAACCCATCTTCTACTTCCTAAAGTCCATAAAACTCCATTTAACCCTACATAGGCTTTGAACATATCCAACTTTAGGACACATTTCTTCCACAACCTCTCCCCTACACAAAACATTTTGTAGGCCACTAAATTATTATCCGAGATTAATTGCCCTTTAAGAAAGACACTTTGTTCCTTAGATACAATGTCTAGTAGGATTTGCTTGAACCTATTAGCCATTCCTACTAGACATTTTCTTGGATATAATTTTGTAAATGACATTACATGGGCTTATGGGTTAAAAAGGAACCATGGCTTATGAAGATCTAACCTTCGGGAGTAAAACTAAATTTGCCTTATTAATCTCCCGTATACTACTGTCATTCTTTAGTACATTCAAAAAACATCACCACTTATTATTAGCAAGAGTTTTTTGGTAAAAAAGGGCAGAGAGTCTATTCGGGCTAGGGGCTTTAGTGGGATTCATCTCCATCAGCACAGTAAATTCATCCATAAAGGGAGTCTTGCACTTCATCCATCTATATAACAAGATATGATAGCTCTATGAACTTGCTATCGGTCATGGCTGCTGAGGCTGTAAATAAACTCTTAAAATAATCCAAAAAATTCCTATTAATTTAGGTTGAGTCATGATGAATTTTGTTTAAAGGAAAAATTCTATCAATATACATTTGTTTATCTATACATAATATTCCAACTCATGATCTTGGTGAAGGAACAAAAAAAAACAAAAAAGTGTTAATTTCAACTCCACCTCAAAAGGTTAAGTTAATATAAGGATACATAATTAATTACTCTGGAAACATTGTTCATTCGAAACCTGTGAGGGTTTTTTTGTTTTCATTTTATATTTTTGAAACAAAGTCTGTTTAAGAGTCATTCTAGTTTATTACTTTATTATACATATCACTTTGTCTAACCTAAACCATATACTTTCACAGTTTCACCATTTGCCTTAAAAAAAATGAATTATTAGGGCAAAAGGAATTATTTGCCAAAGGCTATTTTGTACTCCTTAAGAATGGAAAAAGTTAATCTTTGTTAATATGTTGGGGAATAGGCTTTATTCGGGCTTCTTACTTTAGGTTAATGACATTAATTCACTCATTGTGCATCGGTACAAAGTTCAAAACATTTTTTTCATACAAACCTATGGTTAATTATTTTTTTGGAAATTTGATGCCAAAAGTGATGGTCTAATTAAGGCATTTGAGCTGTTTTGTGTTCTGTAAAAATGACATAGGCTAACTTGATATGAGTATTTGGTTGGTTCGGTTTATAACTGATACAGATATCATAATCTTATCAGTTTTCAATTTTTACAAAGTGTATCGAAATTATCTGATTTGCATGTCAAAACTAATTTGAACTATCTAAATTATATTTCAGTTTATTTAGTTTCTTTTTCTAAGACTTAAACACATAATAAATGAAAAAATAAGATAAATATTCAAAATTTTACCTCTTGTACCCAAAATTAAATAAGGATAAACAACATATAGTCCAAAATTACAAGCAAATAACTTTATATATGTAGAGTCAATATGGATAATGACAAAATATTTATTACTATTTGGTTTATTTGGTTATTCAGTTTTATGTGTCTGATCCAATATCCTAACATGAAATTTGGTTTTGGTCTAAATCATTTGAACTAAAAAAACATCAAAACCATTTTATCCAAATGCTATCGATCATTTTGGTTTTTTTTTTGTCCGAATAATGTTCACCCCTAAATAATACCATAATGGGCTTAACATGTCCTTTTTTTTTTTAAGTTGTATGTAAAAATGTCGGACACATGTTTTTAGGGGAAGGCATGTTGATATTATAATGAACTTAAGAGCCCATGGCTTTGTATGCATTGACATGGAATAAATGCTTATTAGGGTTATCACTCATAATTGTAAATAAAAATACTTCATTTCAAGTAAAAGAGCTATAGTAGAAAAAGAATCCACTACGGAAAAACTCATTAAGATAAGGATTCCATATCAAGTATTCCTCTGATGAATTAGGAAGGAGAAAATCTCCATAAGAAAAAAAATATGTTGGCATTGCAAAATATGCATGCGGAGAAACCCTAAACATCTCTATATTTTCAACCTTTTTTAATAGTTGAATTGACTTGAATGACGGATGGTTCTTTTGGGGATACAGCTCTGGAGCTCCTTAACGCTTGTCTTTGTTTAGAGATTACACTTTAGCTAGAAGGTCATCCAACACTCTTAAAGTTTAGCTATCAATTAATATCTTGGGATATAGCTTTTGTGGCATTAGTTTAGGTTAATGATAATAATTCACTTCTGTGCATCAATCAAAAGTACACTTTCTATATAGTAGGTTAAAACCTACATTCTCTACACACAGATGGTTATTCTTTGGGAACTTCGACAATGATCGTCTATGACCATAACAGATGTATCATTGTCGAGGTGTGCAATGTCACATACCTTAATTGGATGATTTGTGATGCATTTAGAACGGTGACAAATGGTCACCATATTACGTTGTTATTATTATTACTACTATTATTGTTTTTTTTCTCTACGTAGAACAGTGAATTTAGGATTTTTTTTAAAGAATGTCCATGTACATTAGTAAATGCATTACTAATTAAGATTAAATAATGAAATGTTTTAAACTCTCTTAATAAAAAATTCTTTGAATGAAAAATGAACAAAAAATCTCTAATTTAGCATTCATTAATCTTTTTTTTAACAAAAGAAGAAAAAAATTTATTAATTAATGAAGAAGTGCAGAGAACGGAGCTAGCCAGGAGCTATGCTTAAGAAAGATAATTACCAATATACAATCATTCTCCACCCTTTAATAAACAACAAAAAAAAATATAGGATAATAACAAATTTTTGCAACTCAAAGCGGCATTTAATAACCAATATTGCTAGGAAACGTCAAACTTTGGATATCTGTTAGAGATCTAAAAATAAGAGAGTGCTCCTGATAGATTTTGTTGGCAATAAAGTTAATTGCCTCCTAAGCTCACTATTGCAACTTGTCCAAGGAACTTTATGAATTAGATCCAAATATATCGCTAACGTTTATGTAAGAAGTGAAATTATGTTGCTTTCACCACTTGAAAATTTGCCTCTAGATCTGCTCTACCCTCCTACCTCTAATTAGACAATAATCCCTAGACTCTAATGTATCATTACAAAAAGGAAAAAAAAAACATTGACCACTCTTAGCCCATGAGAAAGAAGATTAAGTCTTGCTGGAAGCCAATAGACTCACCTTCTAAACAAACACATTAATCTTTCTTGGGATTTAGGGGTTCTATTTATAGGCTCAGTGTCAAGATTCTATAGAATATTGTCATCAACGGCTTGAGCAAGAGAACTGACCGAGAAGACTTCATTTCGATCATGGTTCCACCAACAAATGTCCCTAGTTTTGGTTCTTACCTGCACATTTGTAAAATGTGTTCAAATGTACCTCCAATTTGCTGTTCTCCCTTCCTTTAATATTGTTAACCCAACTCTAACTCCAACACCACACTTCATTTTCCCAACTACCCTTGTCTCTAACTAGACAATTTTCCCTTGATTCCAACCTATATAACCTACGACAAAGTTCTTTTAAATGAATATTGCCTACCCAAGAATCCTCCCAAAATCTAACTTTATAGCCATAGCCCACTTTCGAAATGAATGATTTTGCAAATGAAACCTTATTCCCCATCTCTCATATATCAAAACCTGATTTATTAATATCCTCCCAAACTTCCCTATTATGTAAACCCTTTACCACATCAACTGCCTCACCAATATCCTCATGAATAATCTTAATAACTTAAGCCCACAAACTATTTTCCTTAGTAAAATACCTCCACTAGCATGTTCCCAACAAGGCCAAGTGTTTTGCTTTCAAAATACCCACACTCAAACCCCTACATCTTTTTGTGACAAAATTTTATCACAAGCAACCCAAGTTAATTTCTTACCCTCACTTTAATCCCTACCCCCAAAAAAGAATAAAGAAAGAAAATTGAGTTCCCAAACTCTCAAGGTGTTCTAGAACACCTTCAATGCAATTCAAGAAATTATGGACTATGTAGATAAGTGGAAAAGATATGCATATGCCTTCATAAATTATAAGCCAAAAGAACTTTTTAACCCTCAAACTTGTACATATATACTCACTTGTTCTGTTAACTTCATCTTGAACTTAACTTTTTCCATGTATTAGAAGGGAAAAGAGAGTATGGTCTAAATGGGAAGAAATACAATAATTCAAGGGCCAAAAAAAACTTTTTTAATAAAAATTGTTGTTTAGAGCTTTTTTATATTTTTTGAGTTAAAATTGATCCACTTTTTTAATCTTAACATAATAAAATAGGTGGACCACTAAAATATTAATTAGGGGTGTTACAGCACTAAATTGTTATGTTCTATAAATGATTTTCTAAAAGGCACCATAGGAAAAATGTTAAATTCCAAATGAATGAGGTGATTGAAATTTAGTCACTAATCATGTTAAGCGCCATTTAGTAACAAAATAGTGAGGCTCATTTTTTCAAGTGACTAACAGGCAATTGACTACTTTAATCACCAGCTTACAATGGCCCTTTAGTTGACCTTCAATTGCCCATTAGCCGACCCTTAGTAGCAACTATTTTCCGTTATGTCACCTTTAAGTAGCAATCTCAATCTCAATTGCCTTTTAGTCCCATCTACCAAGAAATAACACCTCTTTCATCTCCTTCTTCCTTATTCCTTTATTTTCCATCTCAAGTTCGCCTTACTCTATTTATCTCATTACACATCTCTCTTTGGTAGAGATAAGGTCATTTCCCTTATCCTATTTTCCTTCAAATATGCTCTATGTAAGTTTGAAGCCATGTAGCAAGGTTATGATTCTGCTGTTTCCCTCCAGCATCTTTTGTTTCTTTGTTAATTTCAAAATTTTGTGATCCTGATGGTTTTTTTATTTTTTTTTATTATAAGTAGGCTATGGTGCTAAATCACCTTATTTTTATGTATCCCCACCGTTGTAGTGCCTCCACCATGGCTTGAATAATAATTAATCATGAAAAATGAAATTGAAAATTAAAACCTAGAAAAATATAAAAAAAAATCCTAAACCTTAGCAACTGACTTTTACAATCGATGTTCATCGTCTCTTAACGATTGAAAACCTTTGTGACACCAATCAATCGTCAACCAGTCACTGACTCGTAAAGACTAGGTTTTGAAACGACTAAAATGGTGATTAAAGTTTCAGTTGCCCAAAAGGTGTTTCTCCAACTACTTGGGGACTAGAGAAGCAGTTGTTACTTGGCTTCAAACCTGTTGTGAATGGGGTCCATGGACTGCCATTTTTATATGTAGATATTCCTTTATTATCTGTAAATGGTTGGTAGGTGCCCAATTAATAAATTGAAAAGTAAAACACTTTTGTAAAAGAATTGTATTCATCTAACTTTGTTACTTTTTGTTTCCCAAGGATGTATTCTATTTAATTATAGATTTTTTAGTTATTCATCTAACAAAAGTTAATAGAAGGCTAATCTTGCATCATATGGTTACTTTAAGGATAGATTTACTAAGTTTGTTGCTTCAAGAACAATAATGCAAGATATGATACAATTTAGGGACTAAAGGTGTAATTTAGTTGTCGATAAATCTGGAAACGATGTTTTTATGGATGAATTGGATTAATAGTCTCAAGAATGTCCTTCATGTTATATTTTTGTCATAGACCTAGAAACATAATCTAGATAGAAAGCCCTATTGGCAAATGTTCCAAAGTTAGAAACTTTCTTGAACTCCTTACATATAATGTAGATAGAAACCCTATTACCTTTAGACATGGTATCTAATAGGACATTTTAATAGCCACTATTAAAAAGGATAATTAATGATGACCTTAGCGCAGAATAAAGCTATGCAAATTTGTAATAGCAAGTTGTTGCTAAAAAGTTCGGATAGAATGTAACCATCACTAATGTGTATCACGGTTAACAGTGATTGCTAAAGACAATTAAAGTCATAGTAGTGGCAACTGTCACTATTAATCATGCGATCATTTAGTGACAACTAGTCATCACTAAGTGAAGGTTGACCATGCACTTTATGGTGACTGGCCTGCCACTAAGTGAAGAGTCATGCTTAATAATAGCCAGTCTATCAATTAGTGAAGGATTCTAAAGCTAGTTAAGGCCAGTGCACTTAGGGACGGTGATCTACCACTAAGAAAGACTATGCTTAGGGACGGTGATCTACCACTAAGAAAGACTATGCTTAGTGACGGTCAACTGTCCTAAGTGAAGGGCCATGCACTTAGCAATGGTTGGTCTATTATTAAGTGAATGGTTGATGGTCAGCTATCATTAAGTGAAGGGTCATGTAGCTAATGACAGTTAGCCATCACTAAGTGCATGGCCCCTTACTTAATGATGATTAGCTTGTCACTAAATTAAGTATCATGCTTAGTAATGACTAGCCATTGTCATGTGAAGGGCCATTCATTTAGTGACGGGTAGCCATCACTAAGTGAATGCCAGCATGCTGTTACTATGCTTAGCCCTTCAGTTAGTGACAGTCAATTTTCACTAACTCTAGGCTTGATAAAAGCAGCAACTAGTTGTTGCTACTTGGGCCCATGTAGCAATTGCCAAGCTGTCGCTATTTCATTTTAACACCAGTCCCCCTTCTCTCTTGTCAGGCTCACGGAAAACACATCCAACCCTCCCAAACACAAAGCCAAGAGTCCCCTAAAGCTCCATACTCCATTTTGGCTAATCCAAGTTCCACAACGCATCCAATTCCATCTTTGTAAGGAATATATGTCATAGATATGCCCTCCATGATATAAAAAATGTCCATTATCCATTTTTCCATCCAATGGTTAGGTTTTTTTGATAATTTTTTAATCTTTCTTTTAAGCTTAAATGAGCTTGTTTTCTTGTTATTTTGAAGATTTATATGGTGTTTGAGGTATTTAGACAGCTTGATTAGCATAAAAAATTATGGAATGAGTTTAAATTTTGGGTGTGTTGGCTGTTGAATAATATCCATAATTAATGCAAGGGTTTTGATGCATTTTCTTGGAATGGGAATGTCTAATTTGATAAAAAAAAAAATTTCCCCTAATTTTCAACTTTTTTTAAAATTTTTCCTCACATTGAAAAAAAAATGTAACCGAACTTAATTAGTCGTTATTTTTTTTTTTTTGCTATATCATACTCAATGATTGTAAAGGTTTGGACGCATGTATTTGGAACGGGCGTGTCAAATTGAAGCGGTTTTATTTTTTGTCATTTTTTATTTTGTTTTTAATATTAGTGAGCTTATATTTTAGGTTTTTTAAGCTATTAGGGCAATATCCATAATGATTGTAAGAGTCTAGGCTCATTTTTATTTTTATTTTTTTTAAATGAGCATGTCCAATTGAAAGAGTTAATTTTTTACCCAATGTTTTGGGTTTTGTAATTTTTTGGGCCAATTTAAAAAAATAGTGAATAAGCTAAATTAGTGATCTTTTTGGAAATAGGTATATAGTGATTGTTAGAGTTTTGAATGCATTTATTCGGAATCGGCATATCCAATTTGATTTTTTTTCCCATATACTTTATTCACTTCATTTACACACAAATTAATTTACCTAATTCATACATAAGCTGTACAAGATTGAGTGAAAGAGGAGCTTAACCTATTTCCGTAAGTTATGCTAAAGTTATAGATATTTATCGTCCATAACAACTTTTATCGATAGTAGTTACTGTTTGGAACATATATTAGTAGCTGGTATGTGCTTAGTAGCTGGTTGTACTAATTGAATGGCTAATGGACTTCTTGATGTAGTACGTGTTTGTGGATATGTAAAAACTGTTGTTGCTCTAAAAGTGCCAAAATTGTAGTGACTGGGCACTATAGTAGTGTGTGGAGGATTAAGAAAATGAAGGGCAAAAGTAAAAACTATTTAGTAACAATTCACATTCACTAAAGGCTCAAATTTTAGTGATGGCCATCGATAATTTAGTGGCAGTTTTTCATAACAATATTAATGGCAACAAGTTATCACTAAATTTAGTGGCAACAAACTGTATTTAATTTAGTGATGGTAAGATGTTACTAATCTACCAGAAGTATTCTAGAGCCAAAAAATGACAATAATCTGTTTCGAGATGGCTCACCATCTCTATTTAGCAACAATTACTATTATAATTTGAGTTAGCAGTAAGTGATTTAGTTATAGATCATATATACATTTTAACATTCGCTAAATAATGACTTCGTTTCCGATTCCAACATTAATCATACTTTAGGACCAATCATGCAATATTTTAAAGCTTTGAGATAAAAGTGCAATATGAAAATAGTTCCAAGACTATAACGTACACTACAAAAAAAAAAAAAAAAAAGACGCATAGCGACGGCTGCCTTTGGTGGCGTACTTCCAGTCCATTACAAAAGACGACATATACCGATACTTTCTAATAGTTCAGTGGAGGTAAATGTGAGTTGGGAATTGAACTAAGGTTCATATTAATATATGATAAATATAAAATATTCTTCTTCCTGTTTCTCTCATATGATCATTAAGAGTTTGCAGGTGCATTAATGAAATTGTATGTAAGTGAAATGAATACTCAAAAACTGAAAAGTTATGTGTAACTCTTTTGAATTTTACTAAGTACATGTGTATTTTGATTTGAATTTAATTTTGTATTATGTTGAATACTTTATAAACTAGTTGTTGATGAATTTCAATGGATTTTGGTATTGTTATAATGTATGTGTATAAACAAAAAAACCCAAAAACTAAAATTGAAAAATCCAAAAGCATGGTTTTTGTTCTATTCAATTATCGGTTCTGGTGTTTGGTAGAAAATTTGTTGAATTGAGGCCTTTTCTTGGGTTGGTTTAGTTTTACCCTAAAATCGATCCAACCCGTACCTTGCCCAGCCCTAGTTCATAGTATACTAAATGAATTATACATTGAATAAATTCTATCTTAATATTTTCTCTACAAGAACAATAGAAAAACGAATATTATTGCTTAATTAGTTTTCCTAGAAAGGAAGAAATCTGGAAACGCAGAGAGAAGCATGTAAAATTTTGTTCGTATATTGATAGATTTAGAGGGTGGCAATTAGGGCTGTTGCGGGGCAGGTTCTATTGGGCTTCACCAAAACCTGATGAAATTCCCCAATAAATAAAATATTCCATATGAAAAACACATAATGTACAATAGACAATAACATTAAACTACAGATCCACCAAACAGTAACTTAACTTAAAATCCCCAAAAGACATCTTTACATGTTTAACTCATTTACCAAACAAACTAAAATCAAAATCTGAAACAATTAAAATTAAGGGATCAATAATAAAACTATGATTGTAAGGTAATATTGCATGAAGAAAATAACGATCTAAAGCAGGGTCATTGCCGTCATTGGCAATACTTGAATATCTAGAGCTAGCCGATAGTGATTGGAGACGAGTTCTTTGTCTTATGCGCTTTAAATTTGTATTGGGTTTATGCTTTATTCTAAGTTTGATGTTGAGTAGAGTAAGTCTAGCAAAAGATAAAAGAACCGAATCTTATGAGAGAAAAGTAAGAGTAGAGGCAAGAGTAGTTGGAATCATATCTTTTTTGAGTTAGAATATAATAAGCTAAACTAACTTAAACTTAAATAAATAAGATTTGTTCAGTTTTAACAACAGATATCTATTTTTATTACCCAAACTCACCCATATAAATCAGGTTTTTATTTTTACCACCGGACCCACACTAACCCGCATAAAACCCGTATAACTATTAAACTGGTTTGATTCGGGCTGGTCGACTGCTTGGCTTGAGCCAATTGGATGAATGACGCACCAATAATGAATCACGTCATCTCTTAACCGAAGAAATTAAACCCTCGCTAGGCTGTGCGTGAACCAACAAAATCAATCACGGCCCTTGTTTCTCACTTTCTGAATTCGAATCACACATGCTTCAACCGATAAACTCCTTTTTCTATGCATGAATATTTGCTATGTCAAGATTGTGCCCAAGAACGACGCCTCCACCTCCACTCCACCTCACATACATACATACATACATACATACATATATATATATATATATACCGGTCACATGGAACGAATCCGTTTGGCGAAGGATCACACTTGTATGAATCTTGAAATGATGGACCATAAATTATGTAATATAAATGTTAAGATGGTACAATTTACAAATACCGTCATGAAATCTCAGTCCAAATAGGTGAAAATTAGGATACCAAAATAGATATCAGGGATTCGAACTCTACTTCCCACAAACTTCCTATAAAATACCAGTTATTATGGTTCAGTTGTTATCTAAATCTTGAAAAAGCAGGCATTCCCTATTCCGATAACTATAAAGTACATGTTATCCTTATACTTACATAGGTGCTTCTAATTAAAAAAAATTCATAAATACCATAATACAAATATTGAGAAAATTGTGATTTTTTTTTCTCATGCACAATAAGGTATGTGGGTATGTATTACCCCCGGTCCCATAACTATTGCTCCTTTTTTTTTTAAGTCCTAAATTTTTTACATTATTTTCTCTTTAAATTTTAGGTACAAAATAACCATTATACTCTCACTTACATTAACATCCTAAATGGGTCCACGCCTCTCTTCATCTTCTCAATCCACACCTCTCTTCCACCTCTCTTCCTCCTCTACTGCGAACACCGGCGTCCACAACTCTCCCTTCCTCCAACTTCACTGGCCTCTCTCATCCCAATCCATGTCTTTCACCCTCCTCGACTTTTGCCCACGTCCTTGTCTGATTTGCCGGCCTCCGCCTCCATCACAAATGAACGGATCAAACCAGACCGAAATGGACAATGCAAGTGCGAGTGACGATAGAGAAGAGAAACGATGAAGGAGGCGCAAAAATGTAAGATGGGAGTCTTCTCTTAATTTGCATGCAATTTTAAATGGTACAAACGTTTGGGGGACAAAGGGAGTCGCATTTAGCTTGGTATCACCTGTACCTGGTCCATGATATGACAAGTGCACAAATACGTGCCGAGCTACTCTCCCCCTTTTGTACCACAATAAATAACATGTCATAGTACAGAAAAAAACAAAGCTTACCCTCTTATAAATAAAATTTACCACTTCTAAAGAGTTTCACTTTTGACTTTTGCATAGATAAAATTGTTTTGTCTTGCTAGAAATTATTAGGGAGAGGACTAGCTAGAAATCGGAAAAGAGAAGAGACGAGGGAGAAAAAGAGAAAAGGCGATAGGCAGTTACTTTCCTTGTGTCCCCAACCCAGTCAAAAGAATATAAGTTTGACGCCTTTGTCTGTTTGCTAGAGATGCCTCATTCCAAAAGTATCCGAACAAACCAGTACCCATGACATGTTGCCCCATTTCTTAATATAAAACCGTAAAACAGCATCAACTAACCATATACTTGCATGAATTTGTTTTTTTACATAATAAATTGGTTTCTTTACATTTTTGTTCAAAACTATTGCATGTTACAATACCTAGCAATTGTTTTCAACTTAAAATGAAAGAATTTGTCTAAAATCCTTCTTTTGAGGGTTAAGAAGTAATTTATGCGATGATAAACAACTGTTGTACTCTATTTGTCCTATTTTAAATGAAATATTTGAGTTTGATATGATGATTAAAAAAAAAGGAAAAAGTTTATATTATTTTTATTTTTATTCTTCATTTTTACACGTAAGTCAAGAAAGATGAAAAAAATGGATAACTAAAATAATAATTTAAGGGCTAATATGATAGAGTAATTTACTAAATATGTAAATGTTGTAAAGCTTTGAGACGACATCCAAATGTAAAAGCTCTTGGGGACATTTTATTATGTTGTTTATTAAAAATGAATTCATTTTCTTTTTTATTATTATTTTGTAATGAGAAAAAAAAACCTCATCTTATTATTATTTTTTTTAAAAGATGCTTTATTTTAATTATAAGTGAGTCAAACGACATCTTATAAATAACAGTATAAGACTATAAGAGATAACAGTAACATAAAACTGACTATAAAAGGCCACTCGTTCCTATATACCGAATGAACGAAAGACAATTGGATTAAGCCGAACCTTGCAGGTAGTCCAGAATAAATTTATATTACATAACCCACAAATAATTAGAACAAAACCCAGATCAAGCCAACAATAACCAAGCAATACTAAAACCAACCAAGTATTAGAGGCCTGAATAAGACTATTTATAAAAATAAAAAAATTACCTATAAAACCTTAAAAAATAAAGACTGACTTTATTCTATGCAATTATCTCCATATCTGTTGCTACGCGTCATAGTACCATAGTAGAGCTAAGATTCTGGTGAACCCAAAAGACCTATATCCATTATTACTCTCCTTCAATTGAAGATTTACTTTATGAGAGTATTGAACCACTCTTAAATACTAAAACTTGAAAGAAATTGTATCCACTATAAAATTTGATATATAACATCAGTTAATGACTGTCAAATAAAAAAAAATTGAAAGAAAATCAATCAGATACAGACTAAAGTTTGTACCTAATCAGAAAACAGCAAAAAATGATAGGGGCAGATGGAGGAAAGGAATGGGTTGGAGGAGAGTAGATGTGCTTCGGTTTGTAACCGTATTTGAACCCCATCACATTCTGAAGCCTAAAAAAGAAAAGCAAAAAAGGAAACCTCTATAATCGCTTCCCCTTTTTTTTCCCCTGTGTAAAAAGTTATTGAAATAAATAATTGGATTTATGAAAATAGATAAACGCCAATGGGCTAGCATTGGAGAGGGTGAAAGGGGAGTGCTACTGGCTCCCAGGTCCCTACAAGCAAGTGCAGCGGTGTCAGTGCCGCTGGGTAGATCCTCTGTTGACTAAAACGTTTCGATTAAAGAATCCAGGCCCACCACAACCACTTGGACTTGGCCTGTTGGGCCCATTGCCTATTGGACCACGCCTATCCCACTTAGAACTTAAACTTGTTTCTTGCATCCGAAACTAATTCAATTCATACCAGGTAGAGATACTCCCGGTTCCAGTGAGGAAAAAACCTCCTAGAATTCTAGTTTAAATTATTCTTAACTCCCTAAGATTTCTATACCTAAACTTTCATCCCACACTTTCAGAAAAAGCATGGAAAACTATTCCACCTTACATAGAGAAAGATTCATGATACAAAAAAAGTTTTTCACTTTTGTTTTACAGTAATTTATGGAGTGTGTTTTGGTGGCCGTCGCTATTAATCGTGTTTAAGTATCATACTTTATAACAATCACCTTTTACTCATTTTTTTTTAGCTTCATTTAGGAATAACGTTTGAAATCAGCGTTAAAGGTAGAAATAAATTATAAATTGTTATGATGCTTTTCCAAACATCTGATATTTAATGTTACCATTGGATACTTTTCCCAACTTCTAAGACTAAAGGTCAAGGGCGGAGCCAAGATTTTAATATGGGGGGGAGGGGGTGGACTTCATTTCGACAATATTAGAGAATCAATAAGTAAATGTATTTCCGCAATGCAAAAAGAAAATAACAAAAATAACTTAAAATCTATTAAAATACTATGTTTATAGGTTATACACTTTCAAAATAGCAAGTAAAACTTACTAATTCTCAAATTTCATCCATATAATGAATTAGTGATTATAAGCTTTAAATCTATATCAAATCACAAGCTTCCTTGTTAATGGAAAATTAGTTATGTTATTATACATGTACACATGCTTGATTAATATCACATAGCAAATAAAAAGATAATACTATGTGCATCTTGAGGTGGGTATGTCTTTCTTTTAATGCATAAAAATCATCAATTATCTTATCTATTGAAAAGGTCTCAGTAATCTCTCTTTCAATATAAACAATCAAATGATTCTTGAGAAAATAATTACCAATGCTACTATAAAGTCTTGTTTTCATAATTTTCATTACTGAAAATGCTTGTTCTGTTATTCCAGTCAAAACAGAAAAAGTCAATATAAGATGAATCAATCTATCCACCAAAAGATAAATTTCTAACTTTCCTGTTTCTTTTAGTCCTCTGCATAATTCAACAATTGTAAATATATTTTTCAAATATGGATGATGGGGTACATCAAGCTCATAATACTGCAACTGATACTTCAAATGAATCTTTTTTTGTTTAGTGAAATCTGAAGGATAAAACTTATCAGCCAATCTACGTATGTTATAAATATTGAAGAACTTATAGGAATCTCTGGGATTCAAAGGAACATTAAGAAGAAGAAGCTCCGTTATCTATTTGCTAAAGGACTTTTTCTGTTTCTCATGAGACATGTCTTAGCTAATGCAAAAATTTGTAAAAGAAGTGAAAATGTTGTACTTTTATATTTCTAAATTTTTAAAATATAATAAATTATGTTTTATTAATAGAGTAAAATTAATTATTTGATATTGGAATTTTTTTACATTTCTCACACAAATCAACCACATGCATTTGTGTATAATTTTAGTGAGATAGAGAAAATTATTACCATTTTACATCTATACTTCTTAAAATTATTGTTATGTTTTATAATTAAAAAATTAGGGGGCCACAAGAAAGATAATGCAATTTTTTTATCTTTATTTTTACATAAACATATATATAATACATATAATTTACAAAAATGTTGGGGGGGCCGGGCACCCCCCGACCCCCTATTCCCTTTGCCATTGCTAAAGGCTGACATTGTTAGTTTGTAAGCAAGGATTTAACACACGGTTGGAGTGGATCATATTGCTCAAGTCTCTGCAATCTGATTCCACTTCCAATGAAATCTTTCCTATGTTAACAACCATCTTAAGGCCTTCTAAAATACCCCAAGCTTCAACCATGATCGCAGTGGCTGCACAGTTCATTTTGGCACTCAATTTGTTTTAGTTTAAGTTAATTTTAATTTAAAATTATTTATTTTTATTTTTACATTTTTTTTACCTAAAATAAATTTCAATTGATAGTTAATATTATATAGGTCTAATAATGCATTGAAAATATCTAATGGATAGTCACATTTAATGTCAATCATAATTGGTAAAAAGTACCATTGCTCTTAAACATTTAACTATCATTGCAAATCAATCTCAATCTTCATTTTATTGTAAATTGGTCCCAAACCTTTATAGTTCATTGTGTATTGCTCTCTAATGCTAGGCAGGCACAAAAAAATAATTTAAATAGAGGAAAAAATTATAGTTTAAATGGTCCATAATTGTTAAAAAATTAACATAGTTTAAATTTACAAGAAATATTTGCTTAATCATTTAAATTAGAATTTAAAAATTTTATGTCAAATAGTTCATGTGAGTTAATGAATTCAAAATGTTCAATAGTTGTATTCCATTAAATTTAAACTATTAGTTTTTCTTATATATAAATCGGGTTTCTATACTTATCTAAGGTTAGGGACCCACATAATCTAGGGTTAGGGACCAATACACAATAAATTATATAGGTTTAGGACCATTTTATAATGAAATGAAGGTTGATAATTAATTTGTAATAGTAATTAAAGGTTTGGAACCATTGGTGCTATTTAGCCAAATATTTCATTAGTCTTTGTAGTGTAGGGTTAATTGCATCAGTGGCCTCTAACCTTTAATTATTATTTTATTTTGGACCATAACCTTAACTTCTTGCATTAAAAATTCCTTATCTCATTTAAGTATTCCATTTTCGACCTTCCATTAACTTGAGGTGTTAAGTTGGATGGAAAAAAAAAGTGAAATTTTAGTTTTAGCCTTAAAAATTTTCTCTTTGCCTTGGAAATCTTGAAACTTTATCATCTAACAATGACTTATCTCCTATACTCTTCCTTCTTCCCATTTGCCGCATCACCCTTATTTCCACCTCTTTTGGTGGCCACCCTCCAACGATGCCTGTCCACACTGCCATCATGGTGCTAAAGTTGCTGCACTCTACACGACCATTAACAATGTTCCTCTTCAATCTGGTAACTCTGTTAATCACAACCATTGGATCCCAATCAAAACTCCTTCCTTCTCCTTCAATTTGTGCAACTAACAAAGGGACAGAAGCGGCAACGGCATGGCTTAGCTGGGTAGTACCGTGGCAACCACCTAGAAGGGTGATTGGTGAGCGGTGTAAAGGATAAAGGCAAATTAGGACTAGACTACGGTGGGGATAGAATTGGGTTACGATTAATTCCAACATAGGTGGGTGACGAACTAAGTGTGATCAGTGGCCTGGATGATGAAGGAAACGTGGTGGAGTTCGACTGGCTTAAAAGATGATGAGTTGACGACTGACAAATCGTGATTTATTCTCCCTTTAGCCTTCTTTGCTGACAACGTGTGGGAGCAATAGAGGAGCGGCAATAAGATATACTGGCAAACTGGGAGCATTGGTAATGTCTGGGCTGGTGGCTAGAGACTGGAGGCTGGAAGTGTCAAGCAACAAACACAACGCAACCATTGTGATTTCATGAACAATTGTAAATTGAAATTTCAACCAAACAATACGAAATCAAGCCTTTAAACCATAGGGCTATTGTTCTCTAGCCTTAACACTACAAAACTGAGTCATCTAACAGTGACTTTCATGAACAGTGGTGGCTAAAGAGGGACGTTAGTGTATTTCAATTGTTAGATGTAAAAGTTTTAAGGTTTCTAAGGTAAGGCTAAAATTTTTAGGGTTTAAAACTTGTTTTTCATTTTTTTTTCTCGTCAGACTTAACACCTCAAGTTAACAGAATGTTCAAAACAAAATACTTAAATGAGGTTAAGAACTTTCCATACAAGAAATTGAGATTAGTTTCCAAAACAAAATAATAATTAAATGTTATGGGCCATGAATGCAATTAACGCTTGTAGTGTATACATTAAAAGGTTAATTGCAGTTACCCCCTAAGCTTTCATTGATATTACATTACACCCATGAGGTCTCAACAATACACACTTCCCCCTACTTTTGTTTACGGTATCAAGTACAAAATGCAGAAATTTTAATTTAAATTGTATGGTAGTTATCTTTCAATAGTTTCTGATTTTTTTTCTAACAATTATTTGACACTTAAAAAATTCTATTTGCATTTATAGATAAGGAAAATATGATAATTTCAATGTCTATTAACCATAAAATGAAATACCAAAAAAATTGAAATTAGTATTCAAAATTCTTTTCTAAGAATGATGTAAAAAATAGAGGGTAAAATGTATATTTTTAAATCTCAAGGAGATAATTATAACATCAACTAAAACTAAAGAGGTAAGTGTACTTGATACCAGAACACGCAACTCCAACTCAAAGTGCAGTGACGTAGTACTAGGATTGTAATTGCGCCAGTTATGAACCACGTACCTATGGCCTGATAATAAAGCGATCAAATAATGTGATTAATTAGCCAACAGAATAATTTTACCTTACTGTTTTTTTTTTTAAATTTCAGAAACATCATACAAGGATATAAGGAATGAATATACTATTAGTACAAGATAGGAAAAAGGGCATGTCAGTTTTTTTCGGAACCAAATTGACAACCAATCCCATTTTTTTGTAGAATGATGTAGGGGATTAGGGAGGCTAGAGTTGGAATTTTTCATCTCCCCGTACCCATCTAATACCTTAACCATTATTCTATAGTCCGGGATAGTTAATAATGTTAATTGATAGGTTTTGAATTTTGAGAAAAAGGAAAGTTGAGAAAGGGGTAGAAAGGTAGGGAAACATACTTTTGACTTTGTAAGAAAGGAACTTGGAGAAAAGGGGAGCTAGATATTGTATAAAGTCAAGAAAAGCAGGATTTTTATTCCTAAACTGACGATGAGATCCAGAATAGGTAAAGGGAGGCCACAAGTGACAAAATATCAATCACAGCTGCAACTTGGAATTAGGGAATAAAAAGTCCACCACATTGAGCAATGATGCTCTCAAATCTTAGGGGTCATAATTTGACGTTTATTATTCCCTATACCCGGGTTCCTGTCCTAATGATGGATGAGACTTGAGATGTATATGTAACAAGCGGAATTCTGAGCTATACATATGTATACCTATACATAATGGATGTTGTTAACCCTCTGTCAAACAACGTTGAGGAGAAAGAAAAATAGAAAATGCGAGATTTAAGGAAAAAAAAAATGAGATTCACATTTAGCCTTTTTTTTATCTTACCATAAATTCTTGGCACTCCTCGTTATTTTCCACAAACCCTAACCCTTCCTCATTCCTTTTTCTTTTTCTCTATTTCTCACTTCCTCTACCTCCAAAAAACCTCATCTCTTTTCTTGCTTCCTTTGCCCCAAAAAATCTCTCCCTTTCTTCTCCCTAACGACGGTTGGTAGTGGGACGATGACCACAATTCGCGTAGTTGGAATCGTCGTTCGGAAGCCAGCTATGTAAGTCGAAAGGTGTTGGGATAGACACAACAGGGCCTTGCAATTGGAGAGAAGGAAGAGAGGTCGTATTATGGCAAAGGTGGGTAGTCCACAGTGACTAGATTCGCAATTTTAGGTTTGAATGTAAGAATTGGACAATTTGAAATTTTTATCTTAGTAAAAAATGGCTGGGTCCGTGGTAACTGGGTTTAGTTTGTATTGTTCTGTGTGTGTGCGTGTGTGTGTACAACTGGGTTTAGTTTGGATTGTTCTGGGTGTGAGATGTATGGTCTTGAGTATAAGATGTATCGATGTGAATACGAAGAAAATAGCCACCCAACATCTTTTAGATTAATACATTTGGGTTTCAGTTTGATACATGTAGCTGTGTAGATTAATAGAAGGCAAGTACAGACTAATACATTGGAGTTTCAAATTGTTACATATCAAAATTGCGGATTTTGAGACGATTGTGTTGTATATGGTGTTGGTTTGAAGATTGATAGACTTTGTATATGGTGTTGTTCTGAAGATTGATAGACTTTGGTATGTATTCTTGAATTTTGGTATGTGCTTATCATGTAGCAAATAGAGATTGTATTTTGTATTAGAAATGGTCAATTTTTCCTTCTCTAAAATTGTTTTATTATTGTATTAAACTGAATTATAGTTGTATGAATATGATCATTGTATGAATCTGGATATTGAAATTGTTTTATTATTGTATTAAACTAAATTATACAAATATGGATGTATGCTTTTGGATTTTATATGTATACTTATAGATTTTTCTTGTAAAGAACACGCATATATATTTATATTTCTAGGTTTTATATGTATATTTTTGGGTTTTATATGTGTTAAACTGGTAACCAATTATATTAACTTGATATCTAAATATATTCCACTATTTGAACACTTTGAATTATGCAAAAAAAATGAATGAATTAACTCGTTTTTAAATAATTACCATATTTATTATATTATATTTATTTGTTTTATCTTTTAAATGAATTCAAATTTAAAAATTTACCATAATTAAAAAATTGAATAAAATTAATTTATTTCATAATTATCTCAATCAAATAAGACTTATCCTAATAAATAAGATTTATAATTTTGATTCAAAATTAAATATTTAATCCTAACTAATGCCATGCAGTGTGTTGTTTGTGCACCTAGGTGCACAATCTCAGGTCTCATGTAAAAAAAAAATAATAACACTCTTAATAACAGACGTTATACGTATTAACATTAAACGTATTTTTTATTAAAAATAATTTATTTATTTGTATTTTTGTTAATTAGTTTTTGTCTAGAATCAATGTAATTTTAAAGTTAATATTCTATCTAGTTAATAATCATTTGAATATATATTTTTAAGATACTAGTTAATTTTTTATGAATTTTTGACATATCCAACCAAAGGAAAGAAAAATTAATAAAAAATACTTAATTTTTTTTAAAAGTGTTTCAAAAATACAATTAAACTTTTTAACTATAAATTTAAAATTTTTATATGAGTCAAATAGACAATTACTATATACTAACTTTGTCCCAAGTTCTTTGCACCATTTCAATTTTTTAACTTAATTTTGATTTAAATTTATTTATATTAATATTTACAAAGAATTTTTAAAAAAAAATTATATTTGAAAAATATAAGTCTTTTAGTTTCTAAATATAAATTTTTTAAAATTTTTTAGCAAATATTAATATAAATAAATTTAATTCAAATCTATATTAAAAAACTAAAATGATATAAAGAACTTAGCACGGGAGAAGTATCAAAATAATCACTAATAACCCGTCCACTTATCGATTAGCATGGACCGTGACATTCAAGAAGCCCATCTGTGATGATGAGATGAGGCAATACACAGTTATACACCCCTTACTACCTTTCTAAATTGTATACAAAACAATCATTGTAACTTATCTCTCTTACATAAATCCATATCTCAAAAATATCATAAAAACATAATAGATATTACACAAGAAATATAATAATAACAACAACACAGCAACATATCTTTCAAAGCATGAATAACAAAGTATGGGAATGTACAGCTAGCCTATCCCAACACCTTGCTACCCCTACTTCCATTTCACTTGTCCCGTTCTTTGCAATATCAAGACATGGACACACTTATGACATAATCCAAAAAGGTTAAAATCAATATGGGAAGGGCAAATCATAATTTGGGGATTTTTTAATGATTCTATATTTCAAAAGCTATAGAAATGGGGATGTATACCATTCTCTTAGTGGAAATACTTCCACTAGAAATTCTGTTAATATACTAACTGTGTTAGGAAGAAATAAATGTATAGATAACACACCAAAATAATATAGAGCTCTGACCATGTAGCAACTTTTAGCCAATTTTCTTTGTTTATTTTTTTCATCGACCAAGGTGGTTTGAAGCATTTTGACTAAATTACTCCTAATGCAAAGGTACTATTAATTCTATATGGAAAACAAAGATTCATGTATCTTTTATGCATTAGGTCCTATCAAAGTGCAATATGATAGTGCTAAACACTAGGGTGATGAAGTAATTCTTGTGTGGGCAAGCTATAGCTCAATTAATTCATAACCTTGAATAGATTATGCTTTCTCTCTAGTAATTACTGAATTCTACAAAACATCATCCTACCATTCAAGCACTCTAGAAGGAGTACATTTCCCTTTTAGCAGCTGAGGAGCATATGTGGGCTAAAAAAATCCATGATTAAATGGTTGGCCTAGGGGGATTCTAATACTTGGTTACCAAGCTATAAAGTGCAAATGCATTAGTTTGAATATGGATTAGAATTGTTGGATTTTCTAAGGTACAGGCCAAGGGAGTGTCTGTCAGCTCAGCAATTTCAGGTATGGCAGAAAATTGTGCAAATTTCGGCATGGGTTCTATGGAAAGGATGAAATGAGGTGGTTTTCAATTTGAAGAACTTTGCAACTTCTGGTTCATTCTCTGAGATTCAAATGAGATTTTTTTTGGCTTAGAAGTTGGTATTCCAAATTTTCTTGCTCTTGGTTAGAGTGGTGTATAGACCTTATAGTGGTTGTCAACAACATGATTTAGTTTAATAAAAATATATTTCTATTTTCTATTTAAAGATAAGGTCTTTTTTCTTCACTTGTGTTAACCCTCTTCATATGGATCATCGTTTGACTTAAGAGACAATGTAACGGCTCTCTAAGACCAAGAGCAAGATTACTAAGGTAAGCTAGAAATTTTGTGCTTAGAAGCTCTATTTCCACACTAAGTAAAGGGTTTAGTGAGTCAGTGTAGCAAAGAATAGATAATATAGTCATTTGAGCAAAGTTTAGCCACAAAGGGCAAAATTGTAATTTTTTAAAAAATCTCAAATTTTATATGTTAAATAAAATTTAACTAAGGAACTAAGGATATTAAAGTTTTTCTAATAATTCCAAGTTCATTTTCATTTATGAAGTGGCTAATTAAGTCATTATTAGGCAATTGGGACCAACTAAGCATAACTGAGAAAGATAGAGGATTCAGGAACATTAAGGAAGGGATAAGAAACTAGACTTAGCTTATTTATTTATTTCTCATCCCTAATATGCGCCATTTTGGGACTAAGAAGCTCCCAACTCCAACCTTCAATTTCTTGTGAAATTGAAGTTTCCAAAGCAAGTTCCATGGAAGTTGTAGCTAATTTGAGCTTAAAGAAACTTGAATCATGTTTTCCTTCATGTTAAGCACTTGTTATTGGTTTTACGATGAAAATTGGCTATTTATTAAGTTAATCAGGGCTTGGGTATGTAGTATAATGAATCCTTAAGCCTGATTCTTACTTATGGAGGTTGAATTTTAAGCTAAGTAGTGTAATGTGCAATGTGGTCCAAGAAAGTGGAGTTTGTGTTTCACAAAAGGGGGTAAGGTGTGGCAACTTGTTTAACCTTTTTTTTGCTAAAATTCTAGTCATATTACATGTTCTTGATGATTTGGCAATTAGTAAGAACCTCTCCAGCTTTGGGGGCAAGCAAGCTCGGATTAAAGCTTAGTCATGATTTCATATAACTTATTTAGTTAGGTACTTAATAGTACTAAGTTAAAGCTCTAGTAATGATAAGTGTATAAAGACTTTAAGATGTATTTCACATACATTAGTCTCCTTTGGATGTACATTAAGAACAAGTGATGTACATTTGGTTAATACTTGAAGACACATTTACTTGGTTGTTTTGCTTTGGTTATGGTTTGTGTTAAAGTGTTTATTTAACTATTAGCAAAATTTTAATGGTTTATTTGTTTAGTTTCCTACTTAACACTGAAGGTATGCATGCATGCATTCATGTTCTAGGTTAATGTACTAGTTACATGAAAGTTTTAAAGAATTATAAGTATAAGACCACCACATCCTAATTATTAGCAAGTATTGATTAACCAACTACAACTAAGTATAAGACCACCACATCCTAATTATAAGAGATTCTAGGCAGTAGCCCCTTACAATGGTATCAGAGTAAGACTTATAAAAGTCTTAAAATGTCTTACTAAAGGATTGAGTGTCTGAAATCAAAGTAAAATGCCTTATGCAAGTAAAAGAAAATTGTTTTAATTGCTTCTGTTGTTATTATTATAGTATATTGCCTGAGGGTGTTTTTTTATTTTGGTTGCAGGATTAGGATCCTAAAAAGGTTCCAAGTGAACGTATAAAGGGTGAGTCACTCAATAAAGAGTGTAAGTGTTCCTACGAGGGATAAGAAACCAAAGAATGGCTAAGGCTCTTCGATAGGCAAAATGAAATTCCTAAGAGACTCAAGACCCCAAGGAATAAAGAAGTAAACCCAAGATTTAAGAGGGGTTGAGAGCCTAAATGTTCGGGTCAAACCTAAACACCAAGGTTAGGGAAGCTATAGGCTTTGAAAAATTCTAAAGTTAAGTTAACACCTTTCAATGTGAGGGGTGAAGTACCTTACAGTGGAAAGACACTCTAAGGTTGTGGAGTGCATGAAGACCTCAAAAGAAGGGAGCTATTTGGTGAAGCCAAAAGTAAAATATCATAGATGTACCAAGGACCATAGCTACATCAAGGTTAAGTAAGATGTTATCAGCGAGGAAATGAATGTCAAGGGTATCACGAGCATGGGACTAAAAGAAAGGGCTAGGGGCACTAAAAGTTTATGTGTACACACGCCAAGAGTAAGGTTAACCCTAAGGTAAAGGTGAAGCTCAAGGTCGTAGCATAGGCAAGTGAATGTTTATGGTGGAAACAAAAAGTTCTCCAATAAATTAGTAAGAAATTTAAGTAAATTAGGCTTTATTAATGCATATAAGTATGGTACTTGTTTGTGATCAAGTTACCCTAAGTCTATGCATAAATTGTGGCTAAGTTATATGAGTAGGTTTTTGGAATAACTCAAAGCATGAGCTATGGTTGTTGTGTGCATGTTTGATGTTTAAATGAGCATGGTAAGTGGTGCAACGGTGATGGACAACACCTAATAGAAGTACCAAAATTTCCAATGGATGCCTAAGTGTGGGGCGTAAATGCCTAAAAGGATCCCAAGAGCACAAGGGACTGTTAGACGTAACTATGCATAAATGTGCACCATGTGCAAATGTGGTCTCTTGTTAACACCATAAGGCATGGTTAGGAGTGAACTAAGGACGTGAGCTGTAGCTAAAATATGCCTAAGAGTATAGGGAAGCTTTGCAGATGCATATGCAAGCCTCCAAAGGCATCAAGGGGCTGCAAGACACATTTATTAGTCCAAGTGTAGCATATGCTGGCCATTTGGAGCAGTAGCCAAGTGTTTGAAAAAATTGCTTTAACCCCATGGGTTTGGAGTAGGAATAGGTGATTCTAAGTGTTCATTAGGGACTAAGAAAGCTCTGTAAAAATCCTCAAATTCTCAAACCAAGTAGAAGTTCAAAAAAAACTGAAGGCTCTCTAGGATGCCCAAATCTAGGACAAGTGAAAGGTTGTTTTAGGTCGAAGGGCCAAAGGCCAAGTGCAAGGGATTCCAAACATTATAAGGCTTAGATTAGGCAATAATGATTTAGAGGAGCTAAGGGACGAGGTCTAGACAAGTTATATAGCTACCTAAAGGTGTCTAAGTGAAGCAAAACCAAGAGACAGCTATGAGGGCTATAATGCCTAAGTTATGGTGTAAGTTGTTAAGTATTCTAAGAGTTGTATATGGTTATTTCAAGGTTGAACCAACATGCCAAGAGTAAGAAGAAGCACTTAAAGTTGGTAAGTTAAGCATTCACTAAGTGTAGGAAGAAAATTCCTACAATACTATAACCAAGTGCACATTCAGAATCAGATTTCTGAAGGAAATAAGGGACCCTAAGGAAATGGAAATTAGGGTTCAAAAAAATCTTTTCAAACCCCAAAGAAAATTATGTTCACTCATGGGAATCATAATTCAACAAAGGAAGTGCACAAAGAACTAAGAAGTAGTCATGAGCTACGAACCTCGACAATGTAGTCCTAAGTGGGCTATAAGGAAATCTTAAAGGAGGTGCCAAGATGTCCCAAGTAAACTCTACTATTGAAGAACTTCAGTTAAGTAATTTTTTTTTTTTTTTTTTTTGCAGAAGAGTATGCCATATACACTATTAAGATTTAGTGTCACTAATAACTTAAGTCCTTCAAATGGAACAAAGTAAAACTCAGAAAAAAAAAATCTAGTAAAGAGGCCAAAAAAGCCTAAGAGCTTGTCTGGAACTGTATCCCAAAAGGTAAGTAGGGTACCTTTGTTACCTATAAGTTCAAGCACAAGTCCTAAAATGGACATAGGAACTCCTGGGAAGCAAGATGACTAAGAAGAAAATTCAAAATAAGCTATAATAGTTGAAGTTACTAAATGAGTTCCAAAAGCCAAGTTATGGAGCGTTGAGTCCAACATTTTAAGTGCCCAATCACATAAGAAACCTTTAGTTCCTAAGTGTAAAGATAATTAAAAAAGACACTAAGTTCTCCATGAGGCATAACATGTTAAATCTCAAATGGCTAAGGATGCACACACTGTGGACTATGGGTGTGCAAAGCATGCTAAATGATCACGGTAGGTGGTGCATTAGGGTGGGCTAAACTGAGTACTAACCTAAGAAAATGACTAAGTGTGAAAAATCAAGTGAAGCTACTCAAAGTAGTCTTCATAAAGGAGACACAAAAGGCCATGAATTCTAGCAAGCCAATAATGTGTACAAGCGCACACAAAGATAGCACTTAAATATGCTAAGTAACTTGGCTACCTGGGGAATAAAAAAAATTAAAAGAAAAAAGTTATGTTTAAGGGACCTAAAAGGACTATGGGAAATGAAAAGGGTTCCCTAAGTGCTCAAGTGTTAAGCATACATCCAAGTAACCCAAGGATTCCAAAATACACCGTGAAGGCTATGGTAAAGAAGAGAGCACTAAGTGCACCTAAGGTAAAAATAGTCAAAAAGCTTCATTAGAAATGAAAGGTGTCATTAACCTAAAGGAGGCAAGTACCACACATATACTATATATGGTTAAACAACTAAAGTAAAGCTTATGGGAACAAGGTCGAAGTTGTTGAATATAATGGCAACATGACATGCCCAATATGCCCAAGTAAATGGAATTTTGGGTACCCAAAATGGGTTCTAAAAGATCCAAGTGACCTCGGAAAAGGACTATAAGGCAAAGAAAGACTTTACTATAAAAAAGGATCAAAGTGGTCACAGAAACCCTTAAGTAAGAAAAGGTCAAAAGGTGTACCTACATAGTATGAGTCTCAAGGGCCAAGTTTTGGCCAAGTGGCTCATAAGGAGTCAAAGATTCTAGACATGCTAAGGAATTACCTAGAGAAGTCAAGTAACAAAGTTGGAGTACATATGGGTTATACCTAAGAACACCCAAGTGCTAAAAAGCCCATATGGACTAAAATGTCTATAGTATGACTAAGGGTGTTAAGTCGTGGACACCTAAGGCCAAGCAAACCATCAGTAGCAAGAACATCAACGGTGTCTAATAACTACCCAAGGAAGACAAAGTAAGCTACCAAGAGAATATGTGCTTAATGACACTAAGAGGTAGCAAAATCAAAGCACATTTAAAAAAGCTAAGTACTTAAGCCTGGTGTAAGAAATCAACAAGATCAGTTAAACTTACCAAGAATTTAAGGACAAAAATTAATGGTAAGCCAAGAAGCCCACCTAGGTAGAGATAAATTTTCTACAAGTTGGGAGTAAATAATAAAGAGCTCCTAACAACATCCCTTATGAAGGGAAAAGTTATCAAATTCAAAAAAACTCGAAGAGACATAAGGGCCAAAATAGGCTAAGTGTGGAGGAAAATTTTTTAGAGTTTACCTTACAAATGATGTCTCTAAGAAAGAATTTCTCCAAAAGAAATCCTAAAAGAATTTATTGACCAACAAGTCAAGGGATCAAAAGTAAAAACGTACAAATGTTCAAAGTGTTATGGCTAAACCATAATAAGAAAATCCTATGAAGGAAACTGAGTAGGAAGCTTAATGGTGGCATCTAAATGTGATGTTCAGTTAAACTAGAATTTGTAGGACCAAATTTCTGGAAAAAGGGAGAATGTAATAGCTGTTTAAGACCAAGGGCAAGATTACTAAGGTAAGCATGAAATTTTTGTGCTTAGATGCTCTATCTACACACTAAGTAAAGGGTTTAGTAAGTCAATGTAGCAAAGAATAGGTAATATGGTCATTTGAGCAAATTTTAGCGATAAATAAATTATAATTTTGTCAAGAAATCCCAAATTTTATATGCTAAATGAGATTGAATTAAGGAAGTAAGGATATTAAAGTTTTTCTAATGATTCCAAGTTCATTTTCATTTTTGAAGTGGCTATTAAGTCATTGTAAGACAATTGGGACCAACTTAGCATAAGTGAGAAAGATAGAGGATTGACGAGCATTAAGGAAGGGATAAGAAGCTAGACTTAGGTTCCTTCTCCATTTATTATCCTAATACACACCATTTTAGGGCTAAGAACCTCCCAACTCCATCCCAACCAATTTTTTTGTGAAATTGAAGCTTCTAAAGCAAGTTTCATGGAAGTTATGGCTAGCTTGAGCTTGAAGAAGCTTGAATCATGTTTTTCTCCATAGTAAGCACTTGTTCTTGGTTTTAGGATACATATTGGCTATTTATTAAGTTAATAAGGCCTAGGTATGTAGTATAATGAATCCTTAATTTTGATTCTTACTTGTGAAGGTCGAATTTCCAGCTGATGTGCAAGGTGGTCTATGAAAGTAGAGTTTGTGTCTCACAAAGGGGGTAAGGGTGTGGCAACTTGTTTAACTTTTGTTTTGCTCAAATTCTAGTCATATTACATGTTCTTGATGCTTTGACAACTTGGTTTGCTAGTGCTACATTGGTTTAAAAGCAATTGATATATACTTGTTTAGTCTAGTACTGAAATGTATAGTTCCAATACGTAATTGTGTAATTCTACATGTACATGGTTAGTTTGAACAATATTTGTCTATATTGGTATATATTAGTCTAACTCTAGCATAAGGTTTTCTAATCTGATTCTAATATATGCTTGTTATGCTTACAGAAATACTTGTTAAATTTTAAAATGCAGCTGCCAAATTCTGATATATACTTATCTAGTACTTAAACCTATTTTGTCTACTACTAAAATACATTTGTTTAGATCTAAATAACATTCATTTAGTTCTAGTATATGTTTGACTAAATCTGATAAACAAATCCAATTATAAAATTTGTGTAGTATATAAATGCATATCAAAATTAGATAAATGAATCTTAAAATTAGATATACAAGTAAGTGAAAGAAATGTATCTTAAATCTACACAAATACCTATTAGAACTAAACAAATACATCTCAAAACTAGGCAAATGCACCTAAAAAATATATGCACATCAAAGTAAAACAATTGCATCTTAAATCTAGGCAAAATGATCTTAATCATAGATAAATGCATCTTAGAATAAGAAGAATTCATAAATAAATAAAAAAAAAGACAAATGTACAATCCAAACAAAATAAATGTATCTCAAATCTAAAGGGGGAACTCCATATTGATCCCTGTTTCTTATTTTTGTTGTCCCAACCGGGTCAAGTACTTTCTTTTTATCTTAGCAATATCCCGAAACCATCCCAGGTTGCTTGTCTGCTGCATTTGCTCTTAGCATTCCTCACCATTACATTTTATCTCCTCCCAACATATCAACAACCCATCACCCCTGTCTCCGGTGCTGATTTCACATGTATGAGAACCTAACTCCTCTATCCCATGTTTTGCTGTCCCATTCTCTGTCCCTCACCTATATTTATGCCATGTATCCCATTTAACCCAAACATAACATTGCTATTGATAGAAATAGAAGAAACGAAAATTGCACTCCCGTCAAATGCTAGAAAAAAATGAAGAGGAGAAAAAACGATGGCGAGTTCTGCTCTGCAAAGAAGACCGAAACCTCCATGGCCATCATCGACCAAGCTTCTTTGATCCAATCATTTCTTTTCCTCTCTCACCCGTATTTTAATTGGTTCTGTTTTCCTCTATTTAATGCCACTTTATTTGCATCAAATTGTTTTCTTTGACAGTCCCACACTATAGTTTTTGGCTTTGTTTAGGTTTTATTTTGTGAGGTTCTGATACATGTTTCAATTATGAAAACTGATATATCATATGTATCTACTATTGGTCTCTTTATTAATAAACTCTTTTCTTGCTCCAATCAATCAAACGAAAAGCAAAACTTCGAAAACAAATGTGTCAGATGCTAATAGTGATGCAAAAAGCCTATTGAGAGTGCCCATTAATTTATTTCTTTGTTGGATTTCAAGAGACAAAGAAAAGATAGAGAAGAAAACAAGCCTAATTAATGCACCTTTTTTAAAATTTGAATGTGAGCCTGGATACCAATAGCATCCAGAGACAAAGCAATCCTTCTAGCTGGCAATATGGGAGTCTTCATACGTGGTTAGAGATTTTGACTCTATTTTTTTAGGATTCGGCTTAACGGGAGTAATTTCCCCATTTGTATCCATTACCTTGTTAACTTCAATATTAGGCTTCAGTTAAATGGTTGCACATGGCATAAAAATAGGAAATGGAATAAAGGTGGGGACAAAGAAACTTGGACAGAGGAATTGCATCCCATTTATGAGAAAAGTAAGTAAAACCAATGTGAATGGATTTTCAAATATTAAAAACCACATTCACGAAAAGGCCAAAAAAAGGCAACCATTTAGATTTTGCTTTCCAAAGGACATAAAATTACCCAATAAGTCATGCATAAATCCGGTTACCTCGGTTCATTGAATTTTTGAAACACTCAACCGGGAAAAAAAAATGATCCTTCAATTATAACCGAAACCGATCATATCTACCTCATATTAATAAACAAAAAACCGAAAAAAATCAGTTATTCTGTTTTTTTTTTTTTTTTGCTATAACCGAATAGTTGGTCACCTCGTCCCATAACTTTGTTCCCTTGTGTTCTACGTCTTTCTTTCTAATTTGTTTACTTTCTCTGTCTGATTTGTTCTATTATTTACACCAGCAAATGTGAGAACATACACCTGATTTTTCAGCTCGAGATCCTTGACATCCACTCATTCTTTTCATGAACCTCAAACTGACATTTACGTGGCAAAGGAGACCTCATTGTTGAAGGCCTGCTGAAGTGTTAATGTATGTCATATTGAAGGTTCTTTGTCTCTTGATTCTTCAACAACCGTTTCTTTAAATGACAACCCATCGAGGATGTCACCATCAGAATCAACTTGGAGCTCCTTGAACATGGCCATCACCTGTATCATGGTTGGACGCTTGAACGGCCTGTCATCGAGGCACTCGAATGCGATCCTTAGATATTGGTAGAGTTCAGCCTCACCGGAGTTGCGAGTCATCAGTTCAGGATCCAGAATCTCGCTGCTTCTCTTCTCCCTGTGAAGCTGCTTTGCCCAGCCAACAAGGTTGTTGTCATCACCGAATTCTGATGGGTCTATAGGCCTTTTACCTGACAGAAGCTCCAAGAGTATGACACCGTAGCTGTAGACATCACCCTTGGTTGTGCAACGGAAACTCTGGTAGTATTCTGGGGGGACATAACCTGGAGTTCCAGCAAGTGTGCTCACGCTAAGGTGGGTATCAAGGGCATTCACCAGTCTTGCCATGCCAAAGTCGGAAACTCTGGCCTCGAAGTTCTCGTCTAGAAGAACGTTGCTGGACTTCATGTCTCGGTGAATGATGTGAGGTAAACAGCTGTGATGAAGGAATGCAAGACCTCTGGCTGAGCCAATGGCAATCTTCTTTCTAGCCTGCCAGTCAAGCCTTGAGACACCTCCTTTGCTCTTGTCGTGAAGGACGGATTCCAGGCTTCCCCATTTCATGTACTCATACACGAGAAGCCGCTCTTCTCCCACCTTGCAGTACCCTAGCAGAGGGACAAGGTTTCGGTGTTTGATCTTTCCGATAGTTTCCATCTCTGCCACAAACTCTCTGTCTCCTTGACCGGTGACATGAATCAGCTTCTTGATGGCAACAACACAGCCATCCTTCAGTTGTGCTTTGTACACCTCCCCGAATCCTCCAGAACCTATCAAGCTATCTGCACTGAAACCATTTGTAGCTTCAAGCAGCTGGGCAAAGGTCAGCTTCCTCAGTGGTTTCTCAAATGCTGCAACATTGATGCTCAATGGCTCCGGAACACTGGAAAGTTTCCAGCTACTGCTGCCAGAAGTTGGAAGGCTTTCTATGTACTTTTCTCTCTGTTGTGCTCTAAGCTGTTGTTTCTTCACTCGGTAAAGAGCAAATGTCAGCCCAAGAATGCACAAGACAAAGAATGTTATGCCCATAACCATAGCTGTGGCAAGGGACCGCCTTCTCTCTGAAGGGTGGTTGTTTGGTGGGCTTCCTGAGCCACAAGGCAAGGGCACCCCACAAAGGCCAGAATTGTTCTCATATCTCGATGCTGGGAAAGTGGTCAGCTGACCTCCTGAAGGGATGACACCGCTGAGCTTGTTGTTGGATACATCAAGATCACTGAGAAAGGTAAGAGTGCCCAGTGAACCTGGCAGAGAACCTTCAAGATAGTTGTGAGACAAGTCCAACACGCCAACGGCTTTCAAACCGCCAAAGCTGTCAGGAATGTTTCCAGTTAGCCTGTTGTGCCCAAGATTCAAGACCTGCAGGTAACTCATTCCACCAAAGTCATTAGGAATGGTACCTGAAAAACTGTTATAGGAGAGATCAAGATAGATCATGCTGCCATTACTAGTAAACGTATAAACTGTTACACCAGAGTAAATTCTGGTAGATGGGCAAGAGTGGACCATGGAAGACCTTTCCAGCCTTTCTGCCCGTATTCCCTGAAATTCTACTAGCCCTCCAGCACCCCTGCAGGCTGTTCCACCCTCATTCCTCACAAATGCAAACTGCTTTCCAGATACATTTCCTGGCATTACTTGCCCGGCTTGGCTTGCGAGCTCAGGTGGGAGAGAACCACTCAGGCTGTTGCTGTTCAAATCGAGCCAAATGAGGTTTTGGCACCCCCCAAGCTCTGGGGGAATCCTACCAGAGAGTGAATTGTTACCCAACTGCAGAATAGCAAGGTCGACAAGATTACCGATACCAGCAGGTATTTCTCCTGTGATGCGGTTGCTGGAGAGAGACACCCATATCATGTTGGTACAATTGCCAATGGACTGGGGAATGGACCCAGTGATGAAGTTGTTGTTCAGAATCAGGGTCTCCAGATTCCCGCCATTGGTGCAAATACTTTCAGGGATCTCTCCATCCAGATTATTTGCCCACATAACCAAATCGGAAAGATTTGGCAAATTCCAAATTTCTTGCGGAATAGAACCTCGCAGACTGTTGAAACTAAGGTCTATTGACCTCAAATTTTTGCAGCTGCCAAGCTCCAAGGGCACTAAACCAGAGAGGTAATTGTTGGCCAAAAGAATCTTCTCCAAAACTGTATTAGAGGAAGAGCAAAATCCTGAAGGAATAGTCCCGTTAAATGCATTGGAACTAAGGTCCAATACTCGAAGCTGAGAACTATTCATCAGAGACAATGGGACTGAACCTGTTAAGTTGTTGAATGGCACATAAAGATATTTCAAGCTTGAAAGAGAGCTCACCACTGTACTAAGAAAATCCCCGGTGAGACCATTGTTTCCTAGGTTCAAACTCTGCAAAGATGAACACGAGGTAAAGGCTGGAGGTAACCCTCCAGAAAGGCTGTTAAATGAAAGATCAAGCTCCTGAAGAGTTCTGCAAGCTCCTCCCAACTCAGGAGGGATTTCACCAGTGAACTGATTATGGCTCAAGTAGAGGCGCTTCAAATTCTTTAGATTCCCCAATAAGGCACCCGGAATGTTGGTCCGCAATCCCAAATGAGACAAGTCAAGCACCTCCAGAAGCAGGCAGTTGCTCAGGCTCTTCGAAAAGCCGACATCCGAGAGGCCGTTCTGGGACAAATTTAGCACAGTGAGGTTGCTGCAGGGACCAAAATCAAGGTTGGAGAACTTGCTGGAGAAGTTGTTGTTGGACAGATCAAGATGCTCCAAGGAATTCGAGACAAAACTGGAGGGTATTTCTCCGGACAGGAAATTGTTGGAGAGATCAAGAACGGAAAGATTCTTGCAAGGCAACTGAGGAACACCAAGTCCCCCAGCAAGCTTATTGGCGGAGAAGTTTAGCAGATTCAAGTTCTGGCAGCTGGACAGTACTGAAGTCAAAACTGAGGAATCAGAAATCTTGTTCGAGGAGAGGTCAAGCTGGAGCAAAGAAGGACCAAAACCGAAACTTCCCCCAGGAATCGAGTTCTTGGACAAATTAACAAACACCAGGCGATCACACGCCGAAAGAAACGATCCGGCCGGAATAGAATCGGAGATGTTATTGTTGGACAAGTCGAGCACCTCGAGACTGCAGGTGGGAGCAGAGAGATCAGCAGCAGAAAAGAAATTTCCTCGCAAGTAGAGACTGCGGAGGGACGGCAAGGCAGTGAGGTTGGGGAGATGGAGGGCACCGGAGAGGCGCCGGTACCGGAGGTCGAGCGAAGAAACACGGCCGCCGGAGCAGGAGACGCCATCCCAAGAACAGGGGCTGGAAGAGGCGGTCCAGGAAGACAACAATTCACGGGAGTCGGAACTGACAGAGAATCGCTTGAAGGCCAGAAGCTGAACCGCGTCTCTGTTTGACGACAAGAGGTTTCTGGCTTCGACCCAGACGATGAAACCCAGAAGCAACAGCAGAAGATGACAAAATCTCTTCATCTTTTCAAGTTTCAACAGATGGGTTTTTTTCCAATCAGGGAACAATCATTGCCCAGATGGCTTTCCGGTCTAAAACACAAGTCTTGCACGAATCCGACGCTCTTCTTCTTGGTGGAGGCCCCTTCATTTCTGTCTCTCTTTCTTCCTCCCTTGCATTTGCAGGAACAAAAGGAATCCAGCTAACTAATTGGTCAAAAAGAGACGACCTTGATTCCCTGTCTGTTTTCACTTCCCTTTCAGATCCGTTGATGTCTCCGGCATTGAGCAGGGGTTGCTTGGGAAGCTGAAAATGCTGGAAAAGAAGGCACAAAATTTATTAAATACCAAAACTTCATTAAAAAAGCCACAAATTTTTTAATGCAAGAGTGGCCTAGTGGAGATCATTATCAAGAAATTTACTATGCCAAAAATGTAACAATCATGGGAAAACAAAACCCAAAAAAAAAAAAAAGGAAAGATTCAAGAATCAAAAGCGGAGAAGCGGCAAGCAAATGGGGGAGAGAGAAAGTGAAAGACTTTGTACCTGATGAGGATCAAATCGGTTAAGGAAACAAGAAGAGGGTACGATGATCAGAGGTGTCGGGTCGGGGCCCCAAAAACAGAAGAGAAAATCCAGAGTTGAGACAGAGACAGAGACAGAGGAAGACGTATCAACAGAAAAAGGGAAAGGGAAAAATTCCTGCTTGGATTGCTACAGGAGGAGGGACTGGAGGTTACAGCAGAGCAGAAGCTGGTCTCCTACAGTAGCTTTTTCTTGTCCAAAAGTACCAAAAAACGTCAGCAAAAGAGTAGAGGGAATTGGGAACAGAAATTACAGATAGAGAGAGAAAGATTGACTCTTGAAGGAGGAGCGCCGTGAACGGCGACTGAGCAAAAATTTCGAGTCTCCTATGGCTCCCCCACCTTCGTCATTTCATATGGGCTGGGAATATATTTTTTTCTTGGTTGGGTGGTTGTTTCTTTTGATTTTCGTAAATTTTGTCTCGTTTTCGGAGGGGGGTCCGGTCAAACTTTTGATTTCTTTTTGATTCTCCCAAACTCTGCCTTTTTTTTCCTCTGAATTGCCCCGCACGTACGTCTCTCCTTGTCTCTATCTTCTACATATTTCTTTGCTGTCATATTTCCTTTTTATCTTTTATGATTTTCCAACCACACATGAAAAAAAGGAAAAACCTTATTTCATCTGGGGAAAACTACAATTGATTTATGCAGTTTAGCCTAAACTACATTTGTACTTTTTATTTTCAAAAACCTACGCTTACCCCCCAAATTATAAGATCTGTCACTACTCGTTAATCCAAAAAGTGGAGAAGACAAAGCCTTCACACTAATTTTATATGTATAGAAACTATGGCCCCTTAAAATTTAGAATCTAATGAATTGACTACCATTTTAAATAGTAAGTTTTTAATATACTTTTTACAGCCATATTGGCTTTTACATGTCTCCCCCAAATTAAGTGACGACCAGTGACAAGTCATTGCCACTAGCCTCTCACATGTTGCTGCACTCCCCTTCCTATACCAGTACTGTTGTCACTCTTCAGTGGATAAAGGCAAGGTCATGTTACAATTCTACTTTCATTTTTTCCATAATTCACAAATTTTAGTGGTTTTATGAAAGGCGAGCAAAGCTTAGGCTTAGTAGATAGTCATAATAGTAGCTTGAGGTAGTGTGTTTGCACTACAGTGAGAGTGGAGAGTGGTGGAATCAAGCTCTGCTCCATCACACTCTTATCTAATGACCTCCTATGTCGTGTATGTGGGCGTTCTGCAAGCCTTGTAGAAAAGCTCATTCTTAATTGTTCATATAGCATGGGGAGGCTGAAATAGGAGTCCTTGTGGTTGCCATTTTAATCAAAGATGAGGTTCTGGGATTTGACATAGTAATGGACGACACCATTTTCGTGGTAGAATCAGAGGGCGTAGACTAGCCAAGAAAAACAACAATGGTGAGTTTGGTGAAATGCCTATGGTGAAGCTCTATGTTAAGGTAGATCTCGGTCTTAAAAACCATAACTTCATGAAATTTGAGAATATTTGGGTGGTATTGCAGGCAGCATATGGTAGCCACATCCCTTATTATTCTCGGCTTCATTTTTCAGATGCATTGTGGCATTGTCAATGATTTTAGTTGCAATGATGGAGCTATCAATGAGAGACTTGGTTAGTCGACTTGGCTTTTAAGATTTCATAGGATGGGTTTTTTGTTATGTTAATCAAAGTTAAGATGTCTATTTTGCTAGATGCAAGAGTTCAAAGAGTCAGATTTTCTAGATGGAGAAGGATAGTGGAAAAGCTTTATTTTTTTCCCACTTTTTCTTAATGGAGTATGAAGGAACTTATCATTTAGGGGATGAATGTAGATTTCTGAAAATAAAAAGGGTGAATGTAGGTTAGGACAAACCTTAAAGGGATTTTATAATTTTCCCTTTCATCTAAGTTAATGAAGTTGTGTTTCAAATCCTAGGCTCTTGAATTTGTTTTCCTTAGATCATAGAAATTCATTTTATTGCATTACAACTACCCACTCCAATAGGGATGGCAGCCGGGTGGCAAGATCTATAAATCATGGATATTCATCTGTGACGGGTAGGTACAACAATAAACGTACTCGTGATGGACTGAACATTAGCAGCAAAGTACACTAATCTAGTTAGTACAATTGAGTAACAGGTATGAGATATCCATTATGAATAAATCCATTTGTCTACTTGTACCCGCTGAGTACAACATCCTTATTATACCTTAAAAAGGCTAATTAAATTGTTCTACTTCCCTAAACCTCTTGACTCTCTTAATGTGAAAATCTAATCCCTAATTCTCTAAATCCCCAATTCTTTTTATTTTCCTCATGTTCTTCCTAAACCCTAATCCTCGACTTACCGCTTACCATGTCACTAGCCGGTAGCCAATAACCACTCTTTACTACTCTGCTCAAGTTCTCACCAGCCACTACTATTTACCATCGTCATCCCTTTACATCGATAATCTTCAAATTGTCCCTTACCACCAATACACTCATAGACGTTTCTCTTTCTACCCTGTCTCCAGGATGAGTCTCAACCTCTCACGACCATCCATCACCTTCCTATATTAGTTTGTATGCTCTTCCCCTTTCCATCTCCAATCCATCATCACTCACCATTCACCATTATTGTCTACCAACCGATTCATGCTCTGTTTGAAAAAGTATTTTTTTGTGGCTTTGAGATGTTAATTTTGAATTCATGTTTGCCTTATCCATGCCTCGAAATATGCATGTTTTTCTCAAATTCAATCATATTTTGATGTTTAAGTTTTTTAAGCCCACAATTTACTAGTTATGGGGTATAGGTCTCCTCGATGAAGCAACAATTTACTAGTTGCAGGCACGCCCATGGGTATGAATTGCCCAAAGGTTGTTGAGTGGATAAGATTTTTTACTTGTTGACGGATCCTTGCAAAGTGACAAGTCAGAAAAAATCTACGGGCACGAGGGCAGGAAGGGGTAACCATGCTTGATCCATCTGACTACCATGCCACACTCTAACCTTCCATGAACATTGTCACCTGAACTTGAACTTGCCTGTATGTCATGTTTTTATACGAGTTTTGCGTGCATGCTAAGCCACAAAAACATGTTTAAACATTACATTTAGAATAGTGGAGATTGCATATCATCAAGGGTGTATCTATTAAGGGTTGATAGATGACAATCGCCCCCCTAGAATTCTGAATTTTTAATAGGTGATGGTTAAATATGAGACAGAATTGTAGAAATATAAAAGTTAGGTCCTTACTTTAAAATCTTAAAATTAATGAGTGAATTTAGTTCTATTTTACTGTTTGTTTACCCTTGAATTACGAGAGTTAGGTGATTAGCTGACGAGGGGTCCAAGAATTAGAAAATACTCTTCTATTCTTGTTTCTCAAGCAAGTGGCGGCCAATAGAATAACATTAAAAAAATCTATATCTCTATTTTCATCCTTCAATTTTTGGAAAATTCTTCAAAAAAAAATCTTCTTCTATTCAAAATTTAGGCCAAACCCTTCAGTAGAATTCCTTTTTTCTCATCAAAATTTGAAGGAAAGATGTCTAGGATAAGATATGTGAAAAAATATCCTATATAGATCTGAGGATTAATATTGGTGTGTCTAAAGTTATCTCATGGAGAACAAAAATTTGTATTTCTAATATTGGAGGAAGAAAGTAATTGAAGTTTTTCAGTCTTAAAAGACAAATTTTAGTGTTTGTGGCCAGTTTAGCCTCAAAGAAAATTATGTTGATGATATAGATTCTTCAATATTTTGTTTGTATATTTGATAATTTTTTTTCTTCTGGTTCATTTTTCTTCCCACACAATAATTATTATCAAATTTGAATAAATGTTCAATTAAATTGCTATGCACACGTATCAATTGTTTGGCTCTTGGATTAGATTGTTAAATGAAAGTAAAAAATTAGTGATTACAAAATACAGGTGTTGTCATCTTCTTTATTTACAATGTCAAGAATCTACTTATTTTATTTAACTGAAAATTTCTGTTGTTTAAAGATTTGTTACTTCTACGCCTTTGATCTACTTGATGTTTTAGTTTTTTCCATTATTTAAAATTTTGACTCTTTTGAACGTCATATATCTATATCGCATTATTTAACGTCGTCTACTATTATTTATAATTTTAATAGATTTGAACAACTTGCTTCCAAAATAAAAATCCTAGATATGCCAGCATATATCATATAATCATTCAAGGGAAATAAGTGTGCATGTAACAATACCTTCTGTGTTTTTTCAATAGTACTTAACTATCGTAAATAACATGCATATTGAGAAATATATAAATAGATTTTTTTTTATAAAGTATCCATTAGGTTCATATGTACCAATCATTATTTTTTTTTTGTTCCAAGACCATGGTATTCGGTAGCCACATCGAGCTCCAATTATTCCAAAGTCGAGCGAGGTTGGACCTCATTTACAAAGGAGGCTCTTCCAAAATCTTTTCCTCCAACTTTAAGACTCGAATTTGAGACCTTTTATTAAGGAATGGGGCGCTCATTGTACCCACCTTCAAATTTGTCAACCACTACAACATTAAGGGAAAGTAGTGACTAAAAATATAGTCATAAGGAAATTGGGAAATTCCATTTTTTATGTATGAAATTTCAATTGATTTTCAGTCGCAAAAAACCTAGTTGCTAGAAAGGAGTGACTAAGCTTTTAACTGAAGGTAGTGACTGAAAGCTCAATAGCTCCCTTTAGTGATTTGACAAAAAAAAAACGACTAAACTTTTCGGTCACTAATAATATGACTGAAATCTTAGTCATTAGCCTAAGGTTTCTTTCTATTTTTTCAAATTAGTTTATATAATTGCAAATATAATAAATAAAAATATGTATAATAGTTCTAAATGGAAATAATTTAATTATAAAATAATTCAGAAACTAATTAATCGCCAATGGATATCAATAGATATCTAGTGTTGTACATCCAAAATTTTCAATTTAATATAACATGAAACCTTTTCTGGTATGATAGGTGATCAGTTTCGTATAATATAATCTCATTTTCGCACACAACATAGCAATTTCGTATATTAAGAACCATCTGGCCAATGCATATGCATCGTGGCTTGTAAAGCTAGATTCCTAGGTGATGTAGACGCACCAGCCCATGGTGCATTCACACGAAATTTAGAACTGAGGAGTTAATTGTGATGCAAACACATCATGTGGCCAATGCGTACGCATCATGGCCTGAAGAACTAGAATGATTATAAGGGTATTCCTAAGGCTTTGGGGGACCTTGCGGGACCTTAGTTAAGTTTGCAAATCATCTCCATGGGTAGTTAAACATCAATTTAACAATTAAACAAGTAATGTTGGATACAATTCAGTTTCATATAACTAATTTTCAGTTTCATATACTATCAAAACTCAAAATTTATATAATAGGAACATAGTTTTATATATATATGAACCTACTTTCTGATAGTAACAACCCATTCATATAATAGCAACCCAATTTTCTAAGAACCCAGTTCTATATAATCAAAATTTAATTCATATAATAGTAACTCAATTTTATATAATAACAACCCAATTTTAAATGTCTATGTGTGCTTGTGTATTCACACACACACATAACAACAACAACAACAACAACCTAGTTCCACACAATACTAACAAAGTTTTATGCATTATATGTCATACTTTGAAAACTTTACGCTCATAAATTAGCATCCCAGTTTCATACTTATGAAAATAAGTTTCATACTATATATTACAAATCCATATCATTCATCATTAATAAACCAATTGTACCTAGTTCAACTTTGTCCTATGTTACCACAAAATAACACACCAGAGTTCAAAATCATACTCCTTCTATCCCAAGTTCTTTGCAATATTTATTGTTCAACAATTAAAATATGATTTTTTATTTTCAACATTTTAATATATAAATAAAAAATCTTTATATATAAATGATAAATAAAGACCTATAGTTTCTAAATATATTTTTTTAAAATTTTTTTCAAACAAACAATAAAATGAATAAATTCAAATCAAACTATTAAAAAAATTCAAACATTTTAAAGAATATGGGATAGAGGAAGTATAACAAAATTCCTCAACCAAAACCATATTACTTTGAAACCCAATTAGATGAAATTACACCCAACAAGAGAAAAATCTAATTCAAACAAAACTAACACATAACCTTACAAAAAAAAAAAAGAAAAACAACATTCATGAGCAGACAAACTCATAAATTATGCACAAAAATGCCATGGCTTTTGATTTGAACCAAACTCTCTATTATGTTGTTTGAAACCATAGCACAGTTGCTTTTTAACAATGAGTACTTTTGTGAAGCAACTATGAGGGGAACAACGAGGTGGTGCAACAGAAAGCTACCGAATGTAAAACAATAGAGGGATGTGAAAAAAGACTGGGTGCCAAATGAATGTAAAGTGATGAGGGGTTGTGGAAAAGAATATGGGCAAAATGTGAAGCAACTAAAGTTGTGAAAAAGATAAAATCACAGAAAAGAAGTTTTAATTTGGGAGAAAATCATGGGATAAAAAGAGATAAAATTTGTTGACTTTTGACTAGATTTTTTTGTGATTATCTTCTTTATTTAAACTATAAATAATGAATGTGATGTCCTTCGTCATTTTTTATGTATAAAGTAGATATGGTTAAGGCAAGGGCATTGGTTTTCTGACAAATGAAAACCTGAAATGTAGAAGAAAGAAGCTAAGGGGGTCTTCAAAGTGTTTCTGGGGCGAAAGGACATTCAATGCTCAAGTTAGGTGAATAGCAAAGAATTGTGAATTGGAGAGCACGGAAGTGCAAGAAGAGTAGTGTTTCCTCAAGTGTAGAGAGTAGGGGGAAGACAGGGTTGGTCCATTATATCTAGGATGATGTTGGTTACGTGTTCAACAAGATCTGGGATTCCAGAGTGTGTACCTTGCAACATTCCCTTACCACCTGGCTTTTTGACATCTGTGACCAAGCCTCTACCATGCCATCTGCAATGGGTTATAATGACTTTGTTTAAGGTCCTTTGGAGGACATCGACATAGCCTACCAGAAGTCCCTCTAAGGAGAAGAATGGTTGAGGTAGTCCTTCAATCAATGAATGTTAGGACCTCAGCTAGGGAGCGTTTCTGAGATCCTTGTCCAACTAGACCAAGATGATGCTAGCACCAAAGTTCCTTTTTGCTGAGATACAGTGTTGTTAGACACCTTCTAGCCTTTGGTACTTAGTTTAGTTTTTATGATGCCTTGAAGGATGTTAGCCCTTTAACCATTAGAACAAAAATCTTAATGGGGTTAACTTGTGTATATACACTAAGAGGAAGGTGTCAAGCTTCAGCCTTAGTTACATCCTTAGTTATAAGTTAAATGAATAAACTTGTGATTCTTAACAACGTTAATTAACATGTGATAAGAATTCATGATATACATTCAAGATGCTAGACAAGTTGGTTCTTCAACAATAAAAAAGCTCATAAATTTTGATTATCGATTTCAGTATCAATTTAATGGAGTATTAATTATGAGTGAAGCGGAAATTGAAATTATCCGAGTTACTATATTCTTTATGACATTGATCCTTCAAGGATAGTTCATATAAAATCAAGGGTGACTTAGAAATTTTTGTTAATGGGGCCAACTATTAATACCTTAAAATATTCTAAAATAATAAAAAGTCCAAAATATAAGCATAACTTATTTAAATTGTACTCATCATTTCTGCATGGAACTAAATTTGTCTATAACTAGTTTACATACCCCGCATTGCCACGGGATTCTAAGTTCAATTGAGTTCTGAAAACTATATATATTTAATTATTATAGAAATATTATTCTAAAATTGAAAATAATTTTATCATTTATGAAGAAAAATATAATGTGTCGCTCATTTACACTATAATAATAGGAAATTTGTATCTTATATTATTTCTTTTTCTATGTATCTTCACTTGAATTAATCAATTATACACATAACCAAATTGATGGAGGTCAAATTTGAAACCACATTCATGAAAAATGACGGATAAAATTGATTTCATATACAACATAATGGGTTAATAAAGATCTAACATTTCCTACAAATATAGAAAATGAATATAAGTATCGGTAATAATAATCAAATATTCAAATTTTAATTCAAATCCAAACATACGTGAAAGAGATTTTTGAAGAAAAATCTTATATATAGAAACTATAAGATTAGGAGCCTACAAAAGAATATAAATATAACCTTATTAGTTTAAATGTGGAGTGTTGACATATTGAGTATGATGAATAACTTATTTTTCAATGTTAAACAAATATTGTTAAAAAATTATTCTTATCAAGACACCAATTTTAAAAGTACCCAATTGATTTTTTCCTTTGGGTACTATTATGAGGTACCTAGCCCAATGAGTCAGATTATTGATCTCTGTGTGGCTACGTAACAGCCCAAGAGTATTTTGTACAATGAAATATCACAAGAAATTTTGAACCATTGACTTTCATGTTTCAATATTACATTGATACAATAATCATCTTGATAACATTTTTATTTTTACTTCTTCTTTGTTTGGACTCTATCATTTGAATGTTAATATTATATAGATAAAAAAATCATTTGGATAACATTTTCTAACAAATAATTAAACTTTTATAAATATTTTTACAAAGATAAAATAATCACTTTAATATCTTACCTAAACTATTTATTTTCATAATTAATGGAAAACGTTGACATGTAATGAATTTTATACTTCCAGAAAAAAATTAATGTATTCTATTCGATAATTAGGACCAAAAAATAAAAAGAAAACAAATGCGTCAATTTGCAAACTAATTATCTTTAAACATGTAAAAGAATACAAAATTCAAAAATAAAAAAAGAATATATAAAACTAATTATCTTTCATTTTAAATTGATTTGTTAATCATTGTAGAAAACCGGCGCACAAAAGCAATTGAGAAAAAAACCTTAATGATGTATTTATAAAAGGATGTTAAAGTGACAATAAGTAGGAGTACATATTAAAAAAAAAAACCTATAGTCCCCATAAATCACAATATGTCCACGGGAAAGAACACATTAAGTAGTAAAACTTTGATCACTTTTCTATTTAAGCCCTAAACTTTACGAGCTTCTATTTAAGCCCTAAACTTTCAAAATGTGTACACAGTTAGTCTTGAATAGTTAACCACCTGTTTTAAGGTTGACATTAGGACTACATGTTTACACATTTTGTAAGTTTTAAAACTCAAATAGAAACTCGCAAAGTTTTGAAACTTAAATAGAAATTTGTAAAATTTTAAAACTTAAATAGAAAATTCATACAAGATTTATGACTGAAATTGGTCTTACACTGGCTTTTATTTTGTTGGCAAGAACAAATCTTTTCTTTTTCAATTTTTCCAAAGAAGAAACAATATTTTTATGTTTATGCCTCGAATGATAAAAAATTACACTTTGTGAAAAATTTCTTTGTCATCACCATTTAAATTAATGCGATGTTGGCTTAGCCTAGAATATATCTAGCATACAAAATTGGTTCTTGTACAATAGGTCATATTAATAAGTTTCTTATTTTTATATAAGTTCAGTAGATATTGCTTTTTAATGACTGAAAATATTTATTATGAGATGACTTTTGCCCTTAGAAACTTTTAATCATCTTTAATATCTTCAAATATTATTTAGTTTTTTTTTTTGTAAAAAACATATTTTTAAGCTTTCTTTTTTTCAAAATTAAAAAAATTGTAAGAAATTCTTACTTTAAAAAAGAATTCAAGTCAAAGAGGGAAAGGCACTTTCTTTTTTTCCCCCCCCCCTTTTTTGGCAATGCAAAAATTTTATTAAGAAAAAAGAAAGTTAAGAGAAAGAGAGAGAGAGAGAGAGATACAAGCATCATCTTAGAGGAAGGAAAGACACTTTTAGTCATAAATCTTTTGTGACTTTTCTAAGTTTTAAAACTTTGCAACTATCTATTTAGGTCCTAAAACTTGCCAAACCTGTAAACAGACATGTGGTTAATGGTTTAGAATTGATTGTTTTCACATTTTGAAAGTTTTAGAACACAAATAGAAACTCATAAAGTTTTAAAATTCAGATAGAAAAATGATCAAAGTTTTAGGACTAAATGTATTTTTTCCTCATATGTCCATTAGTCTAGACATTCATGAAATGTAATATATTTCCTACATTATATATTTCCCAATATTATTATTTCACCCATTTAAGTTATATTAACCTAATAAATTAGCTTGGAAAGTTAATTAGCCTTGAAGTCCAATTCTATAAAGTTTTCCTCACAATTTCCAACGTCACCTTAAATAAGATTACACACCAAATCAATTATATATTAAAAGTTTTTCCACTTACACACTTATTCATGAACAATTAAGTAAATTAGATCAGTTTACTAAAATAAGTTTGATCAATTAGCAATTATAGCAATCACAATTGCAAACATAATATTCCTATAGTAAGATTCACTAAAATAAATTATCAAAATTGATTAAAAGAAATTAATGAGTACTTTTTTCATTAATGGCTTCCATTGACGATAATATGTTATCAGTTGTATATTTAATTTTGAAAACACCATTTGTCAAAAAATAGAATTGGTTTAATAACAGAAAGTTGGAAACTGTACAATTAGCTTTAGAAGACAGAAATGGTGTGAAATGCAAAGTATAAACTACAGTAATATTGAAATTGTTCAACCAAGTTCTCAAATAAGCGTGATTTAAGTTAAGGTAGATTCGGAAATTCTTACTAAAAATCTTTAATTCTTACTAAAAATGGCTAGTTTGCTACATGCCAACGCAGTATTTACTCCATATTTTCATAATAGAGGACCTGAAACATGCATAACCATAATGAGAATGGGTTAAAAAGTCCTCTCAATGCGTATAGGTCTTTGAAGCACGAAAGCAACAGCTTGTCTGTTGGCTAATCCCCGAGCAATGTTTAATTGCAATTAACGGCGATAACCAACAAAAGACAAAAAAAAATTACCATAAAGTTTTAACAGACAAAAGACAAAGTAATGATAACTAAATCTGCCGAGTAGAAACATAGAAGCATTAATGGTGCCAAGCAAAGAAATATGGAGACAAAATATAAATGATTTTGTAGACAAAAATAACTCTTAAAATCACTTAGAACGTCAAGTAGGAAGAAGATCAATCCTGAGAGAGTGATAACTGAATCTTATGCACCTCTGCCATTGATCATGCAAACCCAATGTTGGGTTTCAAGAAGATCAATCCTGAGAAAGTTCATATGACAAAGGAGGTGAGGCAAGAAAGATTAATGAAGAAGATGACATTATTACCTCATAAGAAAATCAGCAGAATGAATACAAAGAGGTCCATGACAGGAAGGAAAAGAAATATGAGCACTGTGAGCAGAGGCTTGAAAAAGAAAATATTAGACCTGCAGTAATAAAATCGTTAGTTCACAAAACACATGGACATGAGACGAAAACAATGATGGACAGAGAAGCCGTGAGGAAATTGATCTAGAACAAATTAATTTGTAATTCTGAATTAATGCTTCCTTTCCTTTTTTATTTTTTGCCAATTGCTACCTTGTTAGTCATTAGATTAGAAACAAATAAAAAATGGAAATAGTGTTAGACTTTGAATTCGTTTTCTTTTCATTCATCAAAATTTGAATTCCAATTGCCTACGTTTTGCATTAGGGGTAGTTTGGGAATCCTTATATAAAAAATGTTAAATTCTTGCTTAAAATAGCTAGTCTGCCACATGTCATTTTCGTATCGTTTCTGTTAAGTGAAAAGACCAAATAACCCTGAAGTGTATCCTGCTTTTATAATATATATTAGATTACATTGGTATCAATTGTTACAACAAGCTCATTCTCTGTATATATTAATAAAAAATCTCTGAAATAGTTGGTATCTATCTTGTTATGAAGTCAAATCTTTACAATGTTCATGGTGGAAAAAGCTTAGTTTATTTACCTAGTGAAACAAAGCTAAGAATTCCAAGATCAGTTGAATAAATCATAAATAAAAGTCAAATTGATGCAAACTCTGTAAATATTCTCGGTGGAGTTGGAAAACTTCTAGGTTTGCTTCAATTTAAAGTTCTTCATTGAAGATCAGAATTGCAGCGATGTTGCTACTCAAATTAGATTAAGTGTCCACCTTCTGACTTATGTGAAAAAGGAAAAAAAGAGTTTAAGGTTGTAGACTTCATGATTCATGACAAAAAATAAATAAATAAATTTATATTTTATGAATTTTTTTATTATAAATAGTATTTAATATAACAACTTAAGTTAAAAGAATTAAAATCAATTCATTTTAACTTAAGTTAACTTAATCTAAAAAAACTTTACATCTTTCTCGTCTAAAACGGATTTCATTTGGAAGTCAATATTATGTAGGTGTAATAATCCATTTAAAATAAAATTTTTATGATATTACTAAATTTATATGAAAATTTCCTTTTTAATGCCTAAAAAAATTCATAAAAAAATTAATGGTATCATTAAAAAATTATAATTAATAGATTATTTCACCTAAATAATATTGGTTGTTGAATAAAATTGGTTGGAAAAAAAGATTCAAATGCAAAAATAATCCATATTGGATTAAGTTGACTTAAGTTAAAATAAATTGGCTCTTAATTATAGTCAACAACAGGCACTTCACATAAGAGAGAGAAGTAGAAATAGTGTCAAATGTACAAAATTACTTAAAAGAGCTCACAAATAAAATTCTCTTACATCTTTTTGAAGATTAAGACTACTATTATATATAATTTTGGACTCAAGGGGGAGTCGAGGCCTCCGCTAGCCTCTCCCCTGTTCCATCCCTGTACAAAATCCTTAGTATATAAAAAGTCCATGAATCAAACTATGGATGAGTCAAAGTGAAGATTAAAAAAAGATCGGTGAAAGTAAACATAAATATAATTAATTAAATTATTAGGGGGTCTAAAATAACCATTTGAGTCCTACACAAGTTGTCAATTTTCTTAATTTTATAGATTTGGAGTGCCGGGGAGGCAACTCAAGCCTCTGCTTTTGCATTTGAGTTTTCCCCTTTTTATAGAAATTGTAATCCAAGTTGGTACACTACATGTAAATACGCTACTGGTCACTCCTGTTATTGACAATGCTCAACAGTCTGTTCTTTCTAAAATCTTCCAACATCATATATCACTGCAAAAATTTTTACAATATTATAATCAATATCTAAGATCACCAACGGTGAGTTCATTTGACATTAAGTTTAACATATTAGTATTTATTATTTTTATATAAAATAATAGTTATCTAAATTTTCAATTTTCTAAATTTTATACTTTAAGAAGTCTAAAAAGTAATTTTAAGATTTATTTTTTAAAAATTAAGCATTTTTATTAATTTTTAACTCAACCAACCTAAAAATGAAATATTAATAAAGATATTTAATTTTCATAAAATGTGTCATAAGATTATTTTTTGTACTTGGTAAATGCGTAAAGTTTCAATAAACTGATTTTTTTTTTCAAAAAAATCACTTTATATTAAAGTAAGCACAAAAATACATAAAACTAATAGAAATACGAATTTTTCTTAAAATTTTTAGTTTATTTATGCAGCTAGGTGAAGACATTAAAGTATACATCTAACGTCTAATTAATCACAGGCGTTAAGAGACAAAAAGACATCACGTGTAATTTTTTTTTTCCTGGAAACATACCACTGCAACTCTTATCTTGTACGGCATCTGCTTCCTGTTTTACTTCGATTTATGAATTAAATCCCCAATTGCCCAAATACTAGTCAAGTCCCACAAGCCTAAAATTTTTAAAAATAAATACTAGATTTTATTTTTCATGTTTAAAGTTGGTTTCTCTAATTGTTTAGGCCAAAAATTTTCTTTGAACCAAAATATGTTTATGTGCCTTTTCATTCTCAATATAGTTGAATATCTTAATCAACTAAATCAACAGAGCTACAACCAACAAGATCCATTTCATAAATATAATTTAGTCTGAGTGAAATGAACTTAGACATTTTATATAAAAAGATCCTAAGTTTTAGTTACAGCAATACATATATACTAAAGAAACTCGTTTAGGAGATGTCCCAACTTCGACAGTTAATGATTTATTAAAAAGAATTATTTTTAACAAAGAATAATTAGATCCACGCTAGCATATTCCCATATGCCTTCTTCCCAATTCATTTAAATGTTAAAAAAAAAAACTAATGAGAGACCAGATTTAGCATTGAATGATAAATCAATAAGTAATTAATGGAGAAATTGAAACCAAAACAATAACCAAGCAATATGTCAGTTATAATAAGTAAGTTATTGTTGGGAGAGATAGACCAAAAAAAAAAAAACGCCATAGTTGTTTAGGTCAATGGGGATAAACAAAGGACGAGGCTAAGGGCATGCGCTTGCTTCTTACATCATGATATTGAAAGAATGAATACAAAACTCATTAAACTTTTGGGAGAATGAGAGAATCCATGAATGAGATGAAATGGAAGAGACAGCTTCTCTTTTTAATTTTTCTTCTCGGAAACTTGTGCCTGTATTTTTGGCATTATCCTACATTTAATTATAATATGCCAATATCTATAAAAACTTTTTTAAATATAAGATTTTTTTTAATTTAAATATTTTCTTAAATCATGGTTGTTTTGATTTCTACGCTATATGCAAGGCACGGGGCGCGGAGAGCCTAGCTAGGTTTATTTGTGCTTGTCCTTTTTATGAAAAGAAAATAAATAATGACTATAGACATATAGGGCAAACAAGGGATTATAACAAAAAAATTTGTAGTTTTTGCTAGAAAGGTGTTGTAGAACTAACTTTTATCATTGACGTTAGAGTTTTAGATAATTTATTAGTGGTGGAGATTAAATCAGTGAAGTTAAAAGTTAAAAATTACCTTTTAAATAATTTTTTCAAAACTTTGAAACTAATGGTTAATGTTTGTATCAAATAGGGTCAAAGAAAGTTTCAGTTCTATTTAGGGGTGAGCATCTATTCGGGTTTAACCGAAAAACCGAATTCGTTCAGTTTTTTCGGTTAGCATAATTCGGTTATCGGTTCGATTATTGGTTATAACCGAATTTTTAATTCGGTATTCGGTTCGATTTCTGGTTTAATAAATGAAAAAATCGGTGACCAAAATAACCGATTTTCAATGGCGGAAATAAACCTTACCTTGGGCCCACCTATTACATACCCAAAGTCATTTAGCCCAAATCTGCTACACAGCACAGGCCCACAGACTCGTCGGCCTCTCCTTAGTCGCCTATTATGGTAATTTAGAATCAGAATTCAGAACCTAGCTTTCAGTTAAAATCGTCGCTGCCGTCTTGGTCATCTGGCCATCTGGGTCTGGGGGCCTCCGGCGTGGGGCTATCAATCACTGGAGAAATGTTACTAAGGACATTGGTTATTTCGGTTATTTAACTGAAAAACCGAATTTAAATTCGGTTTCAGTTATTTCGGTTTTGGGGGATATTCGGTTCTTTCGGTTACCAGCTTCTACAACCGAAAACCGAATAATTTCGGTACTTTGGTTTTGATTTTAACTGAAATACCCGAATGATCAGTCCTAGTTCTATTTATCTGAAACCTGTTTGATATTAGCAATAGAGCATGGAAAAGTTGTCTAAACGTAACTTTTAGGGTAAATTGCACGTGTTATCACCAATTTTTAATTAGTGTATATTCTAATCCCAACCTTTAATTTTAGCAAAGTGTATCCCAAACCTTGATAAAACATTTTATTTTAACCTTGTTTGGATGAAAAACATTATGTTGGATTGAGAATGTCATGTCAGCATAGGATTTTAGGAAAAAATACTAGCTTTAACCCCTGAAAATTTGTCCCTTCACCAAACAATCCTTAGAAGCTTGAGATCTAACAAAAAACTTAATCTTGGCCTCCCTTTCTGGCCAACCCATAATCCGACCACCCGCCGTTCTCTGTCCCCAGCTGCCGTCCTCCATCCATGTCCCATTGTCGATCCAAGAAATCGATTGGGAGTAGTAACTACTTTTACTCATTGTTTTCCCGACAACGACTTGGTTCTGTTAGTGTTTTGAGTTGGGTTATTGGTTTTCGGCCACCAAACGACGGGTTAAAATTTTTCTAGGAATTTCGGGAGAGGATAAGCTCTATCAATGGCTAGGACTTTCTCCATGGCATCTTCGACGTCCTCTTCGGTCGACGAGCCCTTAGCAATGAAGTACTATGCTTCATCACGAAGTTGCTGGAGCAATCTACGAGCATTCCGTTGCTCCTCGACTAGCTGTGGGGGTTGGATGGTGTTCATGAGGGCCAACAACCCCGTTGTCGTGGCGAACAGAAGGGTGGAGCCCAAGTTGAGTGCGCCAAAAGCCCCTCCCGATTGCTAGGACTTCGCGTACTCCGTTTTCCACGGCTTCAGTGGTGTCACCATTTTCATTCTCTTATTAACTTCTCACTCCTCACAACATTGACACAACTAACAATCGAAGGGTCGAAGTGCCGAGCCTCCATTTTGATCTAAATGAAGAACTACAAGAAGGCAATATGTTTGATAAAATGCCGCAATGAAATGATTATGGTTTTGATGTTTATGGTAGAAGAATTGGCTTTAACATTTTCAAAATTTTAAAGTTTGAGATTGAAATCGCTCCTTGTCAATGGTGAGAACAGTGAGTTGGTGGTGGTCGGATAGGGAGGCCGAGAAATGAGAGGGCTAGAGGATTTAGGCATGTCGAGTTGGTGGTGGCCAGAGAGAGAGAGGCCAAGAATGGGGAGGCCGAAGGGCATAGGAATGTTGAGTCGGTGGTGAGTTGAGAGGTACAAGAATGTGGGATATGAAGATGGTGGCCGAATTACCAGATAAAAAAGTTTTAAGGTTTATTTGGTAATAGAAAAAATGTTAAGAGGTTAAAACTAACATTTTCCCTTGTAATCATACGCCAACGTGGCATTTCCCATCTAACATAACGTTTTTTTGTCAAAACAAGGGCTAAAATGAAATATTTTATCGAGGTTATGGACATACTATGCTAAAAGTGAAGGTTGGAGTTAGAACAGGTACAATAATTAAAGGTTGAGCACAATACATGCAATTTATCCGTAATTTTTAGTTGTTAGCTTTAGGGATTTAACATCTATAATTAATAAATTATCTAAAACTCTAATATTAATCTTAAAAAACTTTTTTAAACGGTGCCTTTAATCCTAGCCTTTATCGTATTCAAATGACATAGTTTATTACCACTAATTAATAAGTTCTCGAGACTAATTCAACTAAAAATATTCAAAATTAATGAGTGAAATGAATTTAAGAATATTAGCTCATCATTACAAAACCAAAACAATAAATCCCTGAGGAATTTGAGAAATAAAATGTTATAATACATTCATGGTATATGCTTTTGATAAGAAAAAGTACTATTGTTTTGTGAGTGGGGGTGCATTTTGTCAGTATGCACTACACACACGGGCGCATCTAATTCTCAAAAGTCAAGGATTGGATTCTTAATTCAAAAGGCGTAGAGTACAATGAAGATGAACTCATCAAATTTGTTTGAAATGTAAAACTCCCCCATTTGCCTATTTATTATATGAACCCCATAAGTGAAACTTGAAAGGAAAACAATGGGGGAGAAACGACTTGGAGGAAAAAGAAAGAGGACCAACCTCATCATTTGGGTTTTAGGTGATTCAGTACTATTCACATCTCAAGTTTTTTCTGTTTTTTGTACTCAAAATTGTCTACTACTACAAGTTAAGGGCTTGAGGAGTAAGAAAAGCAAGAGTGGTGCTTCGAACTAAAGCTATCACTGTAGCAGGGCAAAACTCCTTCCATGCAGGTAAAAAGTTCAAAATTTTTATTTCTATAAATGTAATACAGTCTTTTCCCCCCAGTGGTAAGACTTGGTCTTGAAATTTGAAGGTAAAAATGTAACTCACACAAGACTTTGGGGATGAAAGTGTAATTAATTCTAAATAAGATTAAAATATAGGCCGGTAATCGTACGACTCGAAAACAGCGGAATCCTCGCAAAAAAAGCTGGGAGGTTTGCCGGTCGGAACCCTTTTATTTTTATTTTTATTTAATTATTTGGAATGTGTCCGCAACTTTTTTCGACCCCACCAAATTTAAACGTGACTGTTGAAATATTTGCTCCTTGGGTTGGATTAGGGAAGGAAAGCCTTATCGTCAAAATCTAATCAAATCAATTGCCCTGCCAGCTCTAATTTTTGTCTTTGATTAACATCGAGAAATCACATCATAAACAAAGACTGGAGACTTTGGGCCTTGAGCTAGGTAATAGTTTCTACATCATAAAACTATTACTCCTTCCATTTACATTAATTAGTTAATTTATTTTTTTATTGAAATTTGACTTTAACATATTTATATGAATGTGTATTGAAAAAAATTTTAAAGATGATATTTAGAAACTATAACATTTAAAGTTTTATTTTCATATAAAATATTCATATTTTTTTAATAAATTTTTTTGTAAAAATAAAATTATAAATTAATTATTATGAATAACAAAGGGTTGTTTTTTTTTTTTGAAAATAGAGGGAGTACAATATACAAACATTTTCCACTTTTCAATTTTTGTAAAATGGAGGAAGTATAATATACAAACATTTTCTAATTTCTTAGTCTTCATTAAAAACCAAATGAAGCAAATATTGGTGTGACGAACCAATTGAGAAGTTAATATGAACTTAGATCTGATTAGGTTGTTAGCTATATCTTCAAAGAAATTGAATTTCATTACAATCCTTAAGATTTGAACTCTTAATCATAAAGTTAAGAGTGTGCATCTTAACAAGATGAAGTGAACTCAGAGAAGTGAAATAATATGTTGGGTTACAAAAACCCTTTGTAATTTAACCTAACCTACACTTAACCATTTTTATTTCAAAAAAATCTATACTTTACCAATACTTTCTTTACCCTATCTTATAATAACTTCTAAAACTCTAATTTAAACTGTCTAGTAAATATATTTCAGTAATGTTAAATTTTTGACATTCTTTTCACAAATAATTAACATTTAAAAAATACTGAATTGCACTTACGTGGAGAAAAAAGCATTTACAGAGAATAAAAATAAATAATTTAAAATATCTATCAACTACGAAAAAAAATTATATATTGAAATTAGTGAAAGCCAATTATTGTGTAGTTTAGATTATAGTTTCATAAGTTACTGTCGGCCAATAGAAAAAAATAGGGCATCAAATGTAGATTTTTTTTAAACAACATAAAGGGTGTTGAAGGTAGATTAGACCACATGAAAACTATTGTAACTTTTGTTGAGATTTTTCATTTCAGGTGTTTCAAAGCCAATTCATTTTAACTTAACTAATTTGATATTCAAAATAATTTATTTTTATTTTTACATTATTTTTATTCAAAACTATTTTTATTTAAAAATTAATATTATGTAGGTGTAATAATCTATTGAAAATATAATTTTTTTATATCTTATTAAATTTTTATAAATTTTTTTTTTTTTTTGTTTAAAAATTAAAAAAAAAAAAATCATAAAAATCTAATAATATCATGAACATTTACTTTCAATTGAATTATTGTATATACATAATATTGATTTTCAAATAAATTTGATACTGGGTAAAAAAAATATAAAAATAAAAATAAATTATTTTAAATTAAATTAACTTTATTTAAAACAAATTGACTCTTCGTGATTATTGATAACCCACGGTGGTCAAATTATTATCAAATTGCACGGATGCAGATATGTAGTGCATCATCTTTTCGCCACAGTGTTTAAATTAAGCAATTCCTAGTCTGACAAATGAGAGTCGACTTTGACTATAAAACGCTGTACCTCTATTGATATGTTTCAAAGTTTTTCAATTTGATTTTCTCTACCCCCACTCTCTCATATTACGGTGATTACGGTGATTATGCCTTTATCTTGGAATAATGCAACCTCATCCTTCTTCTAAACTTTCATGCAACACATGGAAACAGAAAGAGCCTAATTAGGTGTGGCAATGTTGTTTTCTTAACACTAACACACTTTTTTACTTCTTCCGTTTGAGAAAAAAAGAAATGGTATTTATTTTTTTTACTGTTCCAAAAAGGTTGTAGCGCTTGTTTTTAAAGAAAATTTTTAACATTTAATTTATTTGAGTACCCTTACTTAAGCTTTCACTACACAAAGCCCAAAAAGGAACATTTTTTTTCCAACCTTCACTAAAACTCTCACTACACAAAATCTCAAAATATTTTTTTTTCTAATCATCATTTAAACTCTTAACACACATAATCCGAAAAGGAAATTTTTTAATTTTAGTTTCAGGGGTAAAAATGAAAAAAAATATATATCTTAAGCTACACATACCTTAATCTCTATACCCAGATAAACATATCATCATTTACGGGATGGAGAAAGTATAAAAAAGACAACATAGTTAATTTTAGGCTTTTTGTTCACTTTATTTTCCTTTTCCCTTTGATCAAAATTTTCCCAGCCATGCAATTTTCTACTTTAGTTTCATTTATTCTTAATTATTTCTTCATGTTTTCTATCTTGATTCTCAATTTTTTTAATATTCTTTTGTACTTTGACAATGTATTTTCTACACAACTCATTTCAAGTTTTATTCTTCTTTTCTTGAAAACAATCTTCTTACTTTTCTATGCTTTACATTTTCATTAATTTGTATTTCATCAAGCCCTTTTTTATGTTCTTTAGTTTGCTTAGTGCTATTCTATAGTACTACTACTTTTAATGATGGCTTGGAATAGGGATTGAGACAAATGGAAGGCAAAGATATACAAGATCTTAAGGCAATAATCGGTGAGACCTGGAGGTGATAATCGTAGGATCTAGAGGCAAGCGACGATCGGCGAGATCCAAAGGTGAGCTATAATCAATGTGATCCAGATGGGAATGATGGTTGGTGCTATTCAGAGGTAAGTGATGACCAGTATGATGTAAAGGCTAGCAGCATGATCTGGAGGTAAGAGACGATTAGCACAATCTGGAGAGAAGTGGCAATGGTAAGATCTGAGGGTGGATGATGACAATGTGATACAAAGGCCAAGAATGAATGCGAGATTGATTGGAGAAGATGCAATCTGTTGACACCCACTTTCGTCCGACTTTTTTTTTATAAAAAAAATAATAAAAAAATTTAATTAAAAATTAGAAAAAATAAATAATAATTAAAAAAATTATTAATTAATTATTATAAAAAGAGAAATTTAAATTAAATAGTTTTGGGGGAGGGGCATTTTGTTAAGTTAATATCTATGTGTGTATATGCAAAAAAATTTAAAAAAAATTAAAAAAATTAATTAATTAATATTATTATTAATTAATTATTAATTAATTAATAAATATTATTATTACTGAATTTTTTTTAAATTAAGTTACTTAGTTTAAAATACATTTTTGTTTTATAAGGGTTTAGTTAAAAATGATATAGGTGTGTATATACGTATGCATGAAATAAAAAAGAAAACTCCATAAAAAATGACAAAATTGAAAAGTTTGGGGTAAAAATGACAAAATTAAGAAGTTTTGGGAAAATTTGACAAAATCTGAAAGTTCCAGGAGCATTTGGTAGTTTTTTGCATGAATTTTGGGCCAAACCGACGGTTCTGGCCCAAATTGACAGAAAAAGACAAAATTGTCTCAATCAGAAGTTTCAGGAACATCCCCAAAGTCAAAGAGACGTAAAGGACTGAAACTGTTATTTTACCAAATTAAGAGATAAGTCTGTTTTTAATTAAATTTCGATTTTTTTTAATTAAGGGAATCCAAGGCCCCTTCCCCCTATAAATAGGGGTGAAATCTACGAAGAAACGACGAACGAAAAAACTCAAGATTAGAGCTCTATTTAAAAAAAGGGAAAAACTGTAGAAACAGTCTCTGACCTCTCATCCCTCTTCCCAAAAAACTAAAAACTTTCCTTTTCTCTCTTTCAGCCCACTGTTTCCCTCATCCGTCAACTTCTGTTTTTCACGCGTCTCGCCTTCCGTTACTAGCCACCGCACCTTCGCGTCTCACACTCCTCCGTCGCCAACCACCCCCCCGTGCGTCTCGCCCTCCTCCGTCACCAACCACCCCTGCGTCTCGCCCTCCGCTGGTTCGTCCCTCTCTCTTTCTTCCTTTCCCTCTCCATTTCCCTCTATCTCTCTCTTTCCGGCCACCGTTCCACCTCCGTCTCGTCAGCCCGTCGCCGATGAAGCCAGCCCAGGGTCTTCCTCCGTCATCGTTGCCGGAAAACAGACAAAAAGAAACAAAATCGTTTTGGCCGGAAACGTTTACCCGACCTGCCAATTTCAAATTTTAATTTTTTTTGGGTAAACCCTGTCTTAATCCTTCATCTTTGTATGATTATTCATTTTGGTCACTAACCTTTTAATTTTTGTAGAACTAATTATTAACAACTAACTTTTATTATTATTATTCCATTATAAGTCACTAACCTTTTAATTTTTGTAGACTAATTACTAACAACTAACTTTTATTATTATTATTATTATTATTATTATTATTCCATTATAAGTCACTAACCTTTTAATTTTGTAAAACTAATTACTAACAACTAACTTTTATTATTATTATTGTTATTATTATTATTCCATTATAAGTCACTAACCTTTTAATTTTTGCAGAACTAATTACTAACAACTAACTTTTATTATTATTATTATTATTATTTTTCTATGGAAGGTTATACCTCCTATTTTTTTTATTTTTTTATTTTTTAAGTGGATGGCCAAAAAGCCCCACTTTTCTTTGTTTATTTAATTTCCTGCAATTATTTAATTTATGCACTTTTATTTTTTTCTGTGGAAGGTTATACCTCCTATTTTATTTTATTTTAAGTGGATGGCCAAAAAGCCCCCACTTTTCTTTATTTATTTAATTTCCTGCAATTATTTAATTTATGCACTTTTAATTTTTTTATGTTTTACCTTATATTTTAAAAAATTAAAAAGCCTCCACTTTTTCTTTAATTATTTATTTTCCTTATTTACTTTATGCAAATTTTATTTTATGGTTAAACTTATTTCACTTTATTTCACTTTTAGCCATAAAAAAATAAAAAATAAATAAATAAAAAGAAGAAATTTTTTTTTATGTGAATAATTAACTTTATTCTCATTATTTTTAGGGCTAACAAAAAATCAATTTTTACAACAAAAGCCAACCATCCTTTTATTATTTTGGAACACATATTTTTATTTATTTCTTTTAAAAAAAATAAGCAAAAAGTTAACCTTTTATTCCCTTTTATTAAAAATAAAAATTAAAAAAAATCATAATTAGATAATTAAAAAAATCAATTTTTTTTAAGTATATCTTAAAAAAAAATCTTTCATCAAACAAAAAGAAAAGAATAAGAAAGAAAAGAGTAAAAAGAAAAAGAAGAAAAGATATAAAAAAAAAGAAGAAGAAAAGAACAAAAATAAAAAAAGAACAAAAATTTTCTTTAAAAAGTTAACATTAAGATCATTAATAAATCCAAAATTTTATAAAAATTTATGACAAATTTAATAATTAAATTAATAATTAATAAATTAAGGATAAAAATTTTAAATTAATTTTCATATCCGGATGATCCGACAGGATTCACAGTTTGGAAAAATACAAAATTTTAATTGAATAAAAATTAAATACAAAGATAAAAATCCATATTCAGATAATTCGGCAGAATTTATGATATGGATTAAAATATTTAATTAAAATTTCTTCAAATTCCGTGTCCAGGTGGTTCGATAGAATCCATGGTTCGAAAAATATTGAGTTTATAAAAAAAATTAAACAAATTAATTACCAAAGGTTTTAAAGCCCATATTAATTTAAAAATCTATATCCGACTGATTCAGTTAAAATTTCTGATTTGAAAATTAACTGAAATTATTTAAAAGAAAAGCGAAACAAAATTGAAATCAACTAAGGTACCAATTTTGGGCGTTAAAATAGAGTTATTTTAACGTAACCGTACTCCCGAACCCCCGAACTCTCGCAGACCATTTTTAGGTGTCCAATTGACCTGAGCGAAAACCGATTGGTGGCGACTCCCGAAACGACCCACACGTTGCCACACAATCTAAATGCGATGAGCAGTTGGAAAAGCTTCAAGGTGGAGGCAGTATTGGTCGAACGGCACCAGGGGGGGAGGGCAACATCATCAATGAGGTATGGTGGTGTCCCAGAAGTCGATTGGGGGGCATCATAGAAGGAGAAGAGGGTCAGCCTTTCTCTTTTTCCTTCTCTTCATAAGATTCTGACAAGGGTCATCCCCAAGAAGGTGGCATTTGCTTAGTAGGGTGTTCTTGAGCTATTGGTTGACAAGTGTTTCTAGCCCACAACCTAATCCCTAAACGTAGTCAGGAGTAAAAGCACAACTTTGCATTGAAGGAAATCGCACCTAACCAGGTCTTCAACCCTTTATGAGTGATGGCTATTAAGGGATGCTTTTAAGTCATCCAAGGAGAGGGAGGAGGCCGATTGCCTAGCATCCCTGTTGAAGGCAGTAGAGAGCAAGATCAATGTTATCGAGAAGACTCTACTAATGGACGAGTATGCGCCATTGGGCATGAAGATCGTCTAAGGTGAAGCCAGTTCTAGTTTGATTACTTCTATGTTGCTTTTCGTGGAGCAAATTGAGCAAGTTGGTTATGAAGGGCACGAGGATCATCTAGCATACTAGTTCTCTAAATGAAGGCCAACGCTCATGTGAGAAAGCTGGGCTCCTATATTCAAAAGGTGAAAAAGGGGCTTGGAAAGAACGCTTTCCTTGAATTTAAGGAAGGCTTTCTTTCTTGCCATTTTTTTGGTGAAATGAGCCAATCCAGACCTAGGTCTTTCTTTTCTATCAGCTTACAAGGATCTGAGTCCATATTACAAAGCATGGCTAAAGGACGTGAAAGTAAGGATTTTAACATTTGACGAGGATGCATCGGCGACAGACATTAATGAGGACCCCTTTTTTGAATGAATTTAGGGGGCTCTAACACTCATCATCTCTCTCCTAAGTTCCTTGTAGTCTTCGATGTTGTTGTTTTGTAATTTTGAATTTTTAGTGGAAATGAGATATTGATATGTTGTTTTGGACTTTTTTAGTTTGAATGACATTCACTGGTAACAATACACTGCTTCTTTGATTATGAAGTCTATTTTTTCCTCATCCTCAGGGTGCATACGAATTTAATGATATCCGCTAAAGGCATCCATAAGAGATAATATTTTGAATTTTGAGGTGGCATTAACTAGTTGGTCTATGAAAGGTAGTGGATATGTGTCCTTTGTGTAGGCGTCATTAAGATTAGTATAATCGATGCATATGCACCATTTGACATTTTCTTTTTTCACCAAGATGACACTAGCAAGTCATTTAGGTTATTGTACTTCCCGGATAATGTTTGCCCTTACTAACCTTTCAACTTCTTCTTGACAAAGTCTCATATGTTGGGTGCTATATCACGCTTCTTCTACTATACTAGTTAGATGGTGGGGTTTACTTGTAGTTTGTATGTAATAATTTTTGGGTCTATTCCTAGTATCTCACTGAGGGATCAAGCAAAGACGTCTAAATTTGATTTTAGGAATTGAATAAACTACTGTCTTACCTCAGGTGGGAGATTTTGCCGATTTTTGACATATTTACGATGGGCTATTTCCACCATTTTAGCATTTTTAGACAATGTTGTTCCCGCCTCATTCTCTTAGGTTTGCTCTCTTTTTTTTTTCCCTCTACTAGTGTAGGGGTTTGTCATCCTATGCCCTTTGCAAAGTTTCCATATAGTTTTATCGGACCAAGGCCTAGTGTACAATAATAGTAGTGTCCTCAACTGAGCTTATAAAAAACATCATTAGCCATCTTACATTAGATTGGATGTGAAATTGTACCTAAGCTTGCTTGCCGAGTATGACATTGTAGGGTGAAGGGATGTCTAGGATTAGAAATTCTATAGTGTGAGAATCACAAGCAACCTTTTCTTTTTAGCTGTGCCCACTAGCGTGAGGATAGATTAATGGTTCCAAACATGAAGGCCTTCTATTTTCCTATCCCAAAGGTGGGCCTGGATGTGGGAAAAAAGGAAGGCTTTTTAATCTCAATTTTCTCTAGCAAGTTAGTGAAGATGACATTCACATTGGCTCTAATGTCTTGATAGACCCTTTCCACATCAAAATTGTTGATACAAGCCCTGAATACTAAAGGGTCTAGCTGTGGGATAAGCACAATGAAGCCATTAAGTCTTGTCAAGATTTTGCCTAGATTAATCACCTCTAATTGAGAAGCCTCTTACTCTTGACGTTTTCTCTCCACAAAGGGCTCCCTTTTAATAATCATATAGATGGCTCCGCCAGTAGTCCAAGGTTCCTATGGTTCTTTAGAAAGATCGCTGTCTTTTTGGCCCCCTTCCTCTATCGGGGCTCTCATCATCGTTCTTTCTACAAGGCCTCTTTTCCTACTTTTGGCAAGGGGATGACTGGTTGAATAGATATTTCTTTAACTTCCCCGCTTGTATCATCTCCTTAAGAAGTCTCTTCAGCTGCCAGCATTCTTCGGTGTTATGCTTCTTGTCTTTATGATATCTATAGTATTTCCTCATGTCCCTCTTGTTTGAAGGCTACATTAGTGGTAGCCATCTAGGGACTTGGTTTTTCCTCTCCATGGTATACAGAATGTTTGTCCTAGTTTGACTTGCCTTTTCCTCTCCAGGGTATACAGAATGTTCGTCCTAGTTTCTTTCTATGCTGGGAGAATGGGCTCTATTCAGGAGCACTCATCGCTTCTACTCCTTTTATTAGGTCCAATGTCTCTATTTTAGGGTTACTCCCTTGGTATTGTTGGTTGATTGAGTTCTTCTGCATGCATGTATCGTGTAGCTTGGTTGAGGAATTCCTCAATGTCCCTTATGGGGGTTAGCATGAAGGTTGCATGTTAGCCTTGAATCCCATGCTAATCCCTGACTAATGGCAATCAAGTGCAATTCTGAAGATAGTCTCTATACGTGCATGGCCTCAGTGTTGAACCTTCGAACGAAGTCTCTTAGGGGCTTGTTGTAACCTTGTTAAATCTTTAGGAGGTGAGCCATTGTCTTAGGGGTTGGCCAGCTCCTTAAAAAGTGACATAAGAACACCTAGGAAAGTTCCCTGAATGATGAGAAACGGCGCCCCCAGTTAGTGCCAAACCAGGAAGCCCCGGTTCTCGTCAATGTTGAGCTGAAGGCTTTACATATGATCGCATCCGAGGCTTGTTTCGATCTCATAGAGGTGACATATCTTTGCAAACAGTTGACCGGGTCGGTAAAGCCATTGTACAGGTTAATCTTAGGTATGCAGAACCCCTTCATGGTGGGTGTATTAATTATTTCATCTGTAAAAGGTTGGAGCCACATGTATTCAACATTAATGCCGAGGCCAAGGCCTTCTTTTGGGGGCTTTGACGTCTACATACGCTACTTCATCTGATCAGGTCTTTGCAGAATAACATTGATGTCACTGCCTCTTGGACAATCAGAATGGTCCACAGATATCAACGGCTAAGAAGCCCGCGGCTTTGGGAGTAGATCTCAAGAAGAGGCTTGGTGAGACTCATAGCCACTAGATGGCATTCTGCAACTTCTTGGGGGGCTCTAGGCAAGGCCCACTAATTCTCCTCCTGTAGCGTCATTTTAAACTGCTAAAAAAAGACATGTTATATGGCTTGAAACTGATCATCATCTAATGGTGTGGGGCCCTTCCTCTTACTCTCTGAGTTGACGCAGGCTCTTATGGATCAGTCATCTAGTGGGTCTCTTCACCTATGGGTCTTATAAACCCGATTGGATGACGGCTCTCCTGTTCGTTATCTGGTTGATCTTGGTTCTCCCTGCGTGACCTTCAGGTGCTTACTATATTTCCCACAGATGACACCAATTTGATAGTTGAAGAGATTGTATGGGCTTGGTCTAGATGTGTGGTGAACTCTACAATCAGATCCTACACACAAAGAAAATGTCAAAGCCCTGAGATGTTTTCCTTGGAGAAACCCTCAAACGGTTAAGTCAGATTCTCGATGAACAAAGAAGAGATAAAGTGTGAAGAGTTCAAATGTCATACATCAAGATTGGTGACTGGAAGCGTTTATATAGCTAGGGGATATCCGAGTAAATAGCTCTTTGATAAGAATCCTTTAGCTAATCTTGAAATTTCTGGATTTCCTTTTTCTCTAGGATGAAAATTCCCTTACTAACTCGTTGAGCTTTTTATTATGGATCCATTAGATAGGGATTTCCCTGCATTGGGCCCCATATTGAGCATATTTCCCACCAACAGACAATTTGATCAAATTATGGAGTGGGTATTGAGTTATATATGGAGAATTAAAGCTGAAATCATATGTCTAAATGAAACCAGGTGAAATCGCCCATCTTAGGATACAAGTCACTCCGTCGACAACTTTCCTATTATACTATATTTTAAAAAAGGAAGACATTTTCAACATTGTTTATTGTAGGTGAATAGATTTGCTTTTTTCTCTTTTTTTTTTTTGGCTTTTCGTGGATGCAATTTACTTCTTTTTGAAGTTCAATAATTTGTTCACAAAGTGCTTGAATTTCTAAGTACCTATGTTACAATTTTCCCGGTTTTAGTTTGTTTCATATTTTGTTTCCGTTAAAATACGGTTTCAGTCTCTAACTTTCTAATCTTTCCATTTTAGGCTCTGAATTTCCTCCATGTTACATTTTAGTCACCAAAATTTATATCTATTTAATTAGATTTTCTATTTGCTCTTTTGATCCCCAAGTTTTTTCTTGTTTTATGCACAATCTTATAAAGACGTTGGTGACCATAATTTGTTTATTTTTTAATTAATTTTTTTCATTTTTTGTTTTTATCCTAACAATTTTTTGTTGCTTTTATTTATTTTTATTTTCTAAAATGAAACTTTAATTATTATAATTTACCTACTTTTGATCTGGTTCTATTTGATTCATATTTAGTTAGTTTTTTTTACTTACTTTCGTTTTATCTTTGACTTTTTTTTAATCTTTTTTCAGTTAATTATTAGACTGTTAATTGATTAACATATATTAAACATAGTTTTATATTTTGGTCATTTTTTATTGTTATTGATGATTTAGTTTTATAGCATCAATTATTTAATTGAAGATTTATAGTTTAATAAAGTAATCTGATCTATAATTGTTAAAATTGAAACTAATTTTTTCTAAATAAACTTTTTATCAATATTAAAAATTATATTTTGAATAAATCACAAACAAAAAAAGCAAAAAAAAAAAAAAGACAAAAGTAGAAAAAGACGCGGTTCTAGTTTCTAACTTTTTAAACTTTCCATTTAAGGTTCTGAGTTACGTTCGTGTTAGATTTTGATCCCCAAATTTTATAACTATTTAACTAGATCTTTTATTTACTCTCCTGGTCCCCAAGTCTTTTTTATTATTGTTTTATGCACTATCTTTTAAAGTAAGACATTGGTGACCATAATTTATTTATTTTTTATTTAATCCTTTTTTTATCTTTATCAAGTCAATTGTTAAATCCTTAATACCTAAATTTTTTTCATTTTTTTTTCTTAATCCTAACTTTTTTTTGTTGATTTTTGTTGTTTTCTAAAATGAAACTTCAATCATTATAATTTACCTGTTTTTGATATGGTTCTAGTTTAAAATTAGAGACCAAGAGAACAAATAGAGAAGTTTGGTAACCCATAAATTACAGCGGATATTTTTTATAATAAATTTTAATAATAAATAAATAAAAATTTATCATCAATAAAGTTATGATAATCAATTAAAATTTTTTTTATTTATTGTCTTCTAAAGTAAAATTTTTGCAACCATAGTTTATTTCTTTTATTTTTTTAATCAACCATAGTGACTTCGTTTATACTTTTTTTGTTGGTTTATTATTATTGTTTTTTTAACAAAATTTTAGTCAATATGATTTGTCTACTTTTTGGTACAGCTCGAATTGATTCATTTTAGCTAATGTTTTTATTTATTTTCTTATTCTTTTATTAAGTTGATAATTAAGCTTTTAATTTCAGAAATCTTTACATTTTCTCTCTTGCCCTAAATACCATTTCAGTTGCCACTTTTTGTCTTTGAAATTCCACTTTTTGTCTTATATTATTAACTGTTTAATATTATTTCTCTCTTTTAAAATAAAATTTTAGTTGCCATGGTTTATCTTTTCATATATAAAATTTTCTTTTTTTTTTTTGCTCTCTTAGTCCCAAAACTTTACTTGGTTTTTTTATCCCAGTTCTTACTTTTCTTTTTTCATTTTTATGAAACTTTTTTCCTTTGTTAATGATCACCACTATTTATATTCATATTTAATATTAACATGAATTGAACTGCCGCAACACTTAGACACAATGAACCTCGTACGATGGTAAATGAAACCTGAAAAGGAGAGAGGAGGAATGCAAGGCATATCCTCAGCTAAAACTGACGATGACAAAGTACAATATTTTTGTATCATGTCTTGTAATAGCTAATACTTATGATTGGAAAGAAAATTACTAACTTAGAATTATGGTTTTGATTTTTGAACATCATACCACATTAACGAGAAAAAGTAATTTGCATGTTGTGTTGTACCTCATTTGTCTTACCTATCTTGATACCAATCATAGAAGTACCTTTTTTTCTTCATTGTTTTAGTTCTTAATATATCCTTTGTAATGTATTGTATAAAATCTTTTTTGAAATTGGAGAAAATTTGTAGTTTTTCTTTCATATCTTAAATTATGATTTTACTATATATAACACATTATTTATATAAGAAAAATCTTAATTAATCTTATACATACAAAAATATTTACATGGTACTAAAATATTGTTAGCTATAAATACTTTAACATGATACGAGACAAAGATTAATATCATACCACACTTTAAAAAATGGTGTGATTTCTTATCGATATTTAAAACTTTGCTTCTAGAGGTTTTGTTAAACTAGGCATATAAAATAGTTTTTTTTTGTAATAAGAAGAATTTAATAGGATATAAAGATGAGGAGGGAATGTGGAAATCTTACCTTTTTCAAAGCTTAAAAGACATTTGAACTAACATTTAGATATTATATAGAAGAATATAAAGCTCAAGATTCAAATCTCAAATTTCACTGATAGCCCTTTAGTCATTTAACCATTTTTTTAACAGCAAAAACATGTATTAGAAAAATCAACTCAACTTTGAGGACAACCAAATTGGGAAAGGTGACTCCCAGGAAAACCTACTAATTACACGGAGCCCCTAGCGAGTAAGAGCATAAGCTGCTCTATTAGCTGATTGTCTAATAAAAATAAAAGAACATAAATTAAAGTTATTAGCTAAAACTTTAGGTTCATCTAACCAAACACCAAAATAAAAAAGAAAATGGGAAACACCCTTATTTAGGTTCAAAATGAGCCTTTGTGAATCTGATTCCACCTGAATGAATGTAATGTCGTGCTTATGAGCCTCTTTCAACCCCGCACAGTATAGCTAACACTTCTAGATAAAGGACATCGACCCTTCTATACTCCATCCCATACATTACTACAAAGATGACTACGCTTGAGTGATCTCAACAAATCACGCCAATTGCGCCTCTACCTTCTTTTTTGGAAAAGGCTGCATCAACACTAATAAGAAAGCATTGGGGGGCTAGTGAGCTTCCACTTTTTTGCACAGGACGGTAGGATTCATGACTTGACAAAGAGTGCTTGCTAAAAGATAACCAACCCTCTACATAGGACCTGATTGCTTTCGTTGCTTGCTGTGGAGACTTACAACGATGGTCATGAACAACCAGATTCCAATTGAACCACATTTCCCAGCCGAAGACTGCCACCCACAGTGCTAAGCATTAATTTTGCTCCATGCACGACTGCATGTTAAGTGCATTTAGTGTCCTTCTAGTATTATTCTTATATTTGTGTGCATGAAGGTGATTAAGTAAAACAAGGGTACATTGCAAGCCATTTTTGGAACTTTTCTTGACAAATTCAAGCTTGGGTGAGAATAAAGTTATAGCCCTTCTTCTTCGCTTCATGTGGGCTATTGAATCACTTTAGTCAAATACCTGTGTACAAAATTATGGTCAAAATACTGAAGAGTGTCCGTATTGTCGAGTCTTGGCAACACGATGCCAGAAATGGCACCACAGTGCCAAAACCTACTCTATTTATGAAATGCTTTGGCTAGCAGTCGTGTAGGGAGGATCCCCTTAGTCCCCAATCCTTCCAAACACATTTTTACGCTAGTTTTCTTAGAGTTTTCTTGTATTAGGGAGCTAGGATGCCAATTTGGTAAAGGTTCTTGCTTGAATTAGAGTAGGAGCTTTTCTACAACAAGGATTTTTACTTGGATATAGTTCTTCTAACCCTAACTCCTCTAATTTTTTTAGTTTGAGATTCTTATAAATATGTGTAGATTTATTTTTTATTTGGATATTATGAACTATTTAGGATGATTTGATGCTTGTAAATACATAACTCATTGATTATTTCGATGATTTGTTGGCTCTTTTAGCTTATGGTTGAATGTGTTCTCCATTTGTTGGCAACCTGTGATGAACAACTTACTAGACTTAGGAAAGACTCAATAGAGGTTTCCAAGGTTAGAAAAGGGCCAATAAAGTATGGGCAATAGGTAGATTCGAGAGAACTATCATTCCTATGAGACCTTAGAGGAAAATTTAAGCTTAATGGTTTGTAGGAAAACTAATTAGTATAAGAATGTCTAATGAGGTTATAAAGGGCCAATTAGCCCTGTCTTGAAAAATGAGGGTTGATATTATAGGGTTTTCCGGCCTTCAATTTCAGGAAGTATGATTTGGGTTATGTAGGTACATGTGTCAATGCTACATCTATGTAGTAGCCTATTTGGTTTAAATTTTTTAAAAACTTTGTAAATATGTGTTTAGGATAGTTATTATGTTTGTTTGGTTTGCTGGTTAGGTGATCCAGAATTTTGGTACTTTAGCCTCTTATTCCTTGTTTTTCATGGTTTATTTTTTCTAGCTTAAGTTAAAGTCACCATACTTTGGTCCTTAGTAGAATTCTTTGTCATATAATTTCTTGTGGGATCGACACCTAACTCACCGCTACTACAATTGACACTGTACATTTGCAGGTGAGATTAAAGTTAAGGTTGAGAAGGTTTTTTTTTTATAAACTTATGCCTCATGACACCACAACTCCTCTGTCTAGGAACTAGAATTGGAAGAAATGCATATTTGAAGTTTAAAAAGCATTTAAGTAGAGAAAGGGCAACCGAACAATAGGTGCTCCACTAATTCTTGACCTTCTCCACATACCGGGCACGCCAGCGGGACCTCCATTCCTCTCTAAGCAAGGTTGTCACTAGTTGGTAATGCATCAACATAGGCTTGCCATAGGAAGATATGAACCCAATGTGGTAAGGATAAGTTCCATAAGTAGGTCTAGAAATCTAACCTCAATAGTGGGTTTGGGCCATAGATTAGGGCATAAACATCATAATAGGCTGACCAAACCTTAACCTTCCATCATCAAACATACCTCAGGTTAGAACATCCTCTATGAAGCGTGGCGAAATGGGGACTGTTTTAATTTCAGTTGCATCCAACGGATGGAATAGGGCCTTAATCAAGTTGAAATTCAAGTGAAAATTCCTTTGGTCGATGAAATTACCCACTCGCCATTCTTCCGTCCTTAGGACTACTTCCATCATTGGTTTTGTGTGTCCCTAGAAGCCAATGGTCACGCCAAATAAAAATACTTGTTGCCCTGCCAACTCACCAAAAAGCCCTCGCCTTGACAATTTCTATTCCCGCCAATAGGCACTTGACGATGATAAAGAAGGAGTAAGGGATCGGGGCATTTAGGAAGGAAGTCGCGTGGAAGTACTTTCCCTTGATCACCCTGGAAGCTAGGCACGACTGATCCTTGGCAAGTCTTCATGCTCGCTTGGCCAAGAGAACTAGGTCAAAAGCATGTATGTCTCTAAAACCCAACACACTAGTCTTCTTAATCGTACAAAGATGGTCCTAGCCCACTCATGCTAACTTCCTATTGTTAATGTTCGTTGACCAGAAGAAAGTTGATGCTAAGGATTGCAACTTTTCACATGCCTCCGTCGGATTCAGAACATAGCTCATGAGGTGTGTTGGCATAGCTTGAACAGCGGACTTAATTAACACACTTCTTCTAACTTGTGAAAGAATAAAGGCCTTTCATCTCGCCATTTTTTTCTTCATCCTCTAAATTAAAAAATCAAATTACGTCATTTTCTTTCTTCCCAACATCCAAGGAAATCCTAGGTATTTATCAGCTTTCAGGTGCACATTAGTCCCAATTAAACCCATGATGAGCTTTTTTGTCTCCTGCTGACAGTTCAAACTAAAAAAGGTAAAAGATTTCAAAAAATTCACACATTGGCCCGAAGCAAGCTCATAAAGCTTTAAAGTAGCCAGTAATTGCCTAACTCCACTCTTCATAGCCCGTAAGAAAAGATACCAGCATCTGTGAAGAAAAGATGTGATATAGAATGACTATGTTGATTGATTGCCATTGTTGAAATCAGCTTTTGCCTTTCTAAATGACAGAGAAGGGCCGATAAACCTTTAGCAAAAAAGAGGAAAAAGAAAGGGGAATGAGGGCCTCCTTTCCTCAAGCCCCTCAAAGGTTTAAACGGACTATGGGGATTGCCGTTCACCAACAACAAAAATGATGCAGATTCAACACAGGACCTCACTAAGTTCATCCAAGGCTCACTAAATCCTATATGAATCATCATAGCTCGTAGGGACAACCATTCAACTAGGTCGTAGGCCTTCGACATATCAAGTTTAATCGCCATAGCTCCATCACCCACACCATAAAGCCTATTGATGTAATGACATGTTTCTAGGGAAAGCAAAGCATTTTCAGTCACAAGATGTCCTAGGACAAAAGCACTTTGGTTGGCAGCAACAATCCTTGGTAACATTAGTTTTATTATATTTACCAACACCTTTGAAACAATTTTATATAATACATTATAAAGGCTGATTGGTCTATAATCCGTTGCACAACTCGAGTTGGCCTTCTTTTGGAATGAGAACCGTGTGAGTGTGATTTATATCTTCTAGAACTACTATTTGGTCTAAAATCAAGAGCATAAAGCCAATAACACTATGGCTCAAATAGCTCTAATGCTTCTAAAAGAAGAGGGGTAGTAACCTGTTAGGACCTGGTGATTTAGTGGGAAACATTTTGAACAACGGGAAATGGATCTTCTCTCTAAAAAACAAAGATGAAGAAATTGTCCATTCATCCCTGTCGTCATAATCATATCCACCAAAGGAAGAATTTCCTCAAACCCGGATCGTTGGAACTTAAGGAAAAGTGCTTGAAAGACGAAACTATCAACTCGAACATTTGATCTCCATTAGTTATTTTGACACTATCATCCTACAATAGCTTATGAATTCGGTTCCTCTTCATTTTTCCATTAGCTGCTTGGTGATAAAACCAAGCATTCTTGTCACCTTCTTTAAGCTAGATTGATTTTTCCCGTTGACTCTAGAACATCTCCTCTTATTCATATAGCAATCTAAGATCCTTCTTGATCTTATCTTTCCTAAAAGTATTATGCAAAGAAAATCTTCAGGATAATGCATCAAGTTCCTTCTCAGCTCTATGAATATGTGTATGAATATTGGAATCATCTTTCTTCCAATCTTCTAGACCCATATGAAGGCTTGTAGTTTTTCCTGTATGAAGGTCGATTCATTATGTTCAAACTTCTATTTGATGATTTTATCGCATTCTTTTTCCAAGGTCCACATTCATTCAAAGTGCCACACTTTGTCCCAACCAATATTACTCCTTTTAACCAATGATAGCTGAAGCCCGCAATGGTCAAAACAAGTGAAAGGGAAGTGATGTATACGGGCACCTGGAAACAGATTCTTCCATTCAATAGTAGTAAGGCCTTGATCTAATCTTTCAAACACTCGAATGCCACCAGAGCAGATTTGGTCCCAAGTGAATTTAGACCTAGAGAAACAAAGGTTCAAGAGCCCTGCATCCTACACTGGTTCACAAAATTCTCCCATCTATCCCGAGGCTCTTGAGCGTTCCCTTTCCTTTTTTGACGCCCACAAAATTTTATTGAAATCATCCATGACTGCCCATGATAGTGTGCTTTAACTGACTAACCCATGCAAAAGACTTCAAGATTCTTTGTGTAATTCTTTCCTTAGCTACCCATAGAAACTAGTGAATCTCCAAATCACCCTATAGCATTAATTTGCATGTTGATATGAACTGAGAGAAAGAAAGCAACTCCACTGTCCAACTCAATTTCCATAGAAATGCCAGACCTTGCTTTCTTCCTTTATAGAACACCGCAAAGCATAATTAAAACCCCACATTTTTCTTAGCATACTCCATCTAAGATACAGTTCTCCATGTTTTGAGCAGGAAAATTGCATTTTAGGCCTTTCTCGAGATTACCTTTTCCTGGGCATGAGTTGTCCGGGCCGACCCAAACCTCTGACAATTCAAGCTTAAAATGCTTATTGGGATTGGCAAGGAAAACCCAAGCTTATCCCTATAGTAAATAATTCCTCAGAACCCAACTTAGCCTTCGTAATTCTCCCTTCCTGCACTTCTTGAAATCCCCTTCTTTTTAAAGGTGTAAGTGCATGAGAACCTGCCTCTTCAAAGAAATTTAATTTCCTACTCATTAGGGTGCCTCCCCAATTGCCCAACCTACCTCTCAACCTTGCCAGAGATCTTGCAGTTCATACCCTTATAGGCGGAAAATTAGAATGATCCATACCCTCTTGGTTTAATACAAAGAACATGAAATTAGATCCTTTTGGAACTGACCCTAGCATATTTGTTGGAAAAGCTTCCATGTGCACTATTGCGCCAACTGCTTTAAGAGCGTTATGGATGACCAGATGGCAAAGGGTAGAAATATGAGTAATGTCCTCCCCCAGCTTGGACAGTGCTACTTCATCCATTACCAGCAACGCATGGGAAAGACTGTAGATAACTAGAACTTTCTCTGTAAGCATAAGTTTAGAACCCTTTTCTCCTAATTGCCCAGTGGGTTCAACCAAAACAACAGCATGCTTCAAACCATAATGCTTCATCCTTAGGTCCCCTCCGCTTCTCATGTTGCTCGAAATATGAAACCACTTATCGTATTGTGTAATACTTCCCTTAGCCCCAGCTGCACAATTCAAGCACTTTCGCTCTGTATGGTCAACTTTCCCACATCTATAATAGAAGACAGAGAGATGTTCATATTTGACATAAATCCATCTACCCCCTTACTGTTGTTCACCATAGGACCCCGATGTAGTGGTCACAAAATATCAACTTGAACACAGAGCCTTAGTGATCACCCTAATAGGTCCACTCTGACCATAGTACTTAGGCGGTTTCCTAAAGCGTCTGCCACCTATTCAGCAAACCATTTGAAGAGGGCATCAATGACATAAATCCAGAAAGCTACCTTATTGAACAAAAGTGATGAAAGTCTATCTCTTCATTGTAATTGGCACATGATAATTAAGCGACTGTTAAAAGACCAAGGACCATTCCAAAAGATTGCTAGCCAATCTTCCTCCTTTTCAAAAGTAGCTATAAACAAATTGCTCTTTATGTTAAGGCTAACTGAATGCAACATGAAAGGGATTTGGACTCATCAAGCCTTGCGAAAGGCTTCTTTTAAGTGATCCACATAGATTGCTCTACTGGATAACATTTTCATGACAACCATGAGATCGGTGAAACCACCCCATGACTTGTCCTTCAAAACCAACTAACGCAATAGTGCTCATTCCTCCATAAGACTCATGACGGTAAAATGCTTATCGAGGGATTCCATGATCTTCCAATGATCGAGTCACAACGCTAAAAGTTCTCCGATCG